>JAZGTJ010004402.1:0-31027 GCA_036877575.1 Botia almorhae | reverse complement strand
CCTAAATCCCATTGAGCATCTGTGGCAAGACTTGAAAATTGCTGTTCACAGAATTGGCAAAATGTCAGTCTCTAGATGTGCAAAGCTGGTAGAGACATACCCCAAAAGACTTGCAGCTGTAATTGCAGCGAAAGGTGGCTCTACAAAGTATTGATGCAGGGGGGCTGAATACAAATGCACATCACACTTTTCAGATTTTTATTTGTTTAAAATTTTGAAAACCATGTATCATTTTCATTCCACTTCACAATTATGCGCTACTTTGTGTTGGTCTATTACATAAAATTTAAATAAAAAACATTTAAGTTTGTGGTTGTAATGACCAAATGTGGAAAAGTTCAACGAATGCTTTTGCAAGGCACTGTAATGTGTACTGGCACCCTTGTGAGGGCCCTCAAGATTATGGGCATACAAACAGACATTTTAGGTTTCAGAAGGAAGATTTTCAGAGGTGTATTTTGTCACGTAGACTGTGCTGCAAAGACCATAGAGGTACACTTGGAACAGAGTCTTACTTAAAACCACATGCTTAATTGAACATGTGCTTTATCAGTGATCTGTATTTTGTCTTGTTTTTTTTTGCTTTCAACTTACATTTCCTGCCCCTATGACCTTCTCTGCAGCGTAAACGGCCTTACTGCACCTGGGACAAACATCAGATCCACCAAACTTTTGAGCAAACTTGGATGTGTTGGGGTTGTTGGTTGGCTGGTATTGTTGAGGTCTGCAATCATAAAGACACAGAACAGTCAGAGAGAAGTTTAGAAAGTATAGCTTTAGGTAAGCACATTTAAAACCAAAATGTAAGAAGTGCTTTATTACTCTGGAGATTTAATGCCCAGTGATTCTCCTTTGTCCATGCTTAGAGTTCCTGCACCTGCTCCGTAGCCGTAACCCTTGGGCCCATATTTTTTGCCATAACAAGCCTTGCAATAGATCTCATTCTCATGGGTGGCTACAGTAGTACTGTCGAGATTTTTCCTGCACACCACTGAAATGAAAGAGATGAGTAAATACTAAAAATATGGTATAAAGTAATATAAATATATAACACAGTGACCTACATCCAATGTTTAATGAGGTTCCAAAAATGCTTATTAAATGAAGTAAACAAAAAAGCAGTTGTAAAATTCTATTTTAGCACTCAATATAATGAGGTTTTCAAGGGAGAGCTTTGAGTATTGAAAATGTTGTTTCTTAGCCACTAACACTTTAAGGAGGGCATTGTAATACATTGTTGTGGTTGTCATGAACTATATTGACATTGTCAGTGAATTTATATATTTTGTGAACTCCACCACATGCAATCTCTAGAGATATTTCTGCTTGTATGTTCTGATTAAAGTAGGCTTTAATGCATTTAATGTCTGTCTGGGCTGTAGTATTGTAGTTACATTACATCATAGTGGTATTAAACCCCATAAAGGAGTTGCAATCCAGACAGCAGATGGCGTCAGAGAACACATTCTAAAAGGGCCTTTTGTAACAACATGGAAAAACGTCACATATCTGGCTGCGCCCCACTCGCATGCATAGTTTAAATTAAACTGTAATCCAGGCACTTGGTTTGTATGCTTTTGCAGACAATATTGTCCAGTATTGACAGTATTGTAATTACTAATTAAACAGAATAAAACAGCCTGATGTGTCAGTCGTATGAGATATTAAACTGTGTCTCCCTTTGGTAAACACAGTCAAATATAATAAAGAACTAAACTACTGTGTGAAACGAACAGCTTCTGTACTGTTATTAAAACAGGAAAATAAAGTGAATTTACTGCACAGGAAGCAGGATCTGTGAAAGCTCCGCCCCTCACACTGAACTTCCTCTGCAAAGTAAACGGTTTTCTGACAGCAGCCACATTTGTTTCCTCCCCCAAGAGGCATCCTGCAAAACACACACGTCGGAGCAGATTTCATAATTAAATATATTTCTGTGCATGTTTTACATATATGTTTATATTTATATATATTGTGCAAAGGACTGTTGTAGAAGCTTGTTTGTCCTTGCTTATCACTTATTATTGATTATTACAGTAAATGGCAAAGAATGTTTTGAAATCTATGTTAATATTTTCTTAAAGGAAAATATATAACAAAATGTTATAATAACAAATGTTGTTTTTGTTTGTAAAGCATTTAATGTGCTTAAAATATGTGCACAGCACTGCATATATATTTAGTACAATGGAACTGAATTATTTCTATAGGTGACATAGTAAAATATTAATACTGCCAGAATGGCTTGTCCCTTATTAAAGTATGCTTATGCAAAGATTTTATCAGAAGCAGATATAAAAGCACAGTTGGTCTTTCAAAAGCACATACTTGCTCTGATTCCAGAGTACAGCTTGAACTTTGCAGCTTTGGCATATTTGTCTGTTATTATTTCCAAATATTTTTTCAATTTGTAGGATACATAACAGTAAACAAAACATCTTCCAGTGTCATCTAACCTAAAATACATCAAGAGCATTTTATAAACCAGAGCTTACATGAGGACTGTTAAACAAAAACAAAACCTGCTGCCAACAGGGTCTATAGTATGTATATATCTTGCACTGGTTTATTATCCTCTGATCTGCTGTAATTGCTAGGAAATGTCTCATTGATTTTGTCCCTAAAAGGTCTTGTTGAACGTATTTGAGACATTCCTGCATAGTTCTGCTGTCTGCAGTCTAAACAGTAACTGCAGCTCCTGGCTCCAAACATGTTGGGTCATCAAGGATGTGACGAAACATCTTGACTCTCCACATAACACATTCAAATAAGACCTTTTGTACACAAGCCTGTTAAACAAACTTTTTAATTGTCATTTCACTTCCATTGCAAACATAGGTTTCTGTGATGGTCATGAACAGTTTGAAGAATGGGCTTTTAAGCGAGACTCAGTAATGTTACAATCATACAGTGAGTCTCAGCTAAATCTGATTAAATTTGCTTTACACTTCCAGCATCACACATTAGTCTCATTTCCATGTGGCTAAAGCCACAGTAACTAAATGAGGGAAAAGTTTTCAAGCTTGCCCACAGAAACACAACCATTCAGTTACTCCCTTTTTATATAATGACTTACCACAATGATTTCATCTACTAAATCAAACAGCTACAACTATGGCTGCACATTACAGTCCCTTTGTTAAATATTTTAACATCTAAATAGAAAAGTATGGTAAAGATTTTTTAGAATAGAAATGACAGTAAATTGCTATTCCCCAGACAGTTACCTAGGCTTTGTTTCTCAGAATCCATAATTTTCTGAGAAAATCCATAATTTTTTTAGACTGAACGCTTTTCAGAATCCAGTTATTCTACCAGTTGACAAGACCAGACATTCCTGATTTCAGAAAATTCACAAGTTTGTTTGTAATTGTAAAAGAAAATCAAACTGTATATGCTAGATTATACTCTTCAATTTTATAAGTGAAAGCTTGTAGATTTTTTCTTTTCGCTGTGCTTGTCTTAAATTTTGGCAGCTAAGTAAAACCAAAAAAGTTGTGTTGGGATAGAAAGAATTCAAAGAATTTAATTTAGACGTCCAGAAGCTGAAATAGTTAAAAAGTACCTACATGCCAGAGAAAGAGGAAAGCATGTGGGTGTACAAGTACCAGAAAATGGTGTGAAAATCTTCCTACCTGCTATGATCTTCTCTGGTATGCACGTGGGTAGGGACAGAAGCTCAGCAGAACTCTAGATGTAGAAATACGAGCAGCTTTATTCTGTTCTAGCACATCTAACAGTAAAGAGACAGTCTGTGTCAGATCTGAGCACAGGAGCTCTAGGGTGGGGTAGTGAGGGAAGTGAGTCAAAACTATGTAACGTGGTGAGCTAGTTAAAGGAACAGAGCTGCCTCGTTACCCTGCTGTGTTCTTGCTCACTGACTGTACGCCCCCTCTGCTGGCTGACAGACATTTCCTCATCCTGAAAAGGAAATTCCAAGAATTTAGTGCATTAAGACTAAAGTTTACCTGATATGGTATTAAGTCACAGTGTTTATTGTCAGGGGATAAGACATCTACACAGAGTTTTTAAGTAAAAACAGAAATGACAGAAACATCACAGAAATGTTTTTAATGAATGAAGAACACTAAAATGTCTTACTGTTAAATAAAGATGTTCTCTATTCACTATATAAAACTCACTATGTAAAACTCATAGGTTTCTTTCTCAAGAGAAAGCAGGGGCCTCAGTTTGTGCTCCATTTAATCTCATTGGAATTAATTAAGACATTATTTGTTTCTGTGTAGGCACTTTACAGAATAGAGACAAATGTGCAGTATTTTCCTTTTAATGTAACTTATTTAATAAAGAATTTTGCTTAGTGACCTTGATGACAATTTAGCCTCTATTGTTTATGACCCGTTTACACAGACAGATGGAGTCCAGCCGGTAGAAACAAACCAAGCAGCATTGACCTTCAGATTTTGATGCTTGGGTGGCTTTAGAAATGGCAAGAGTGTGAGGGCAATGTACTACAGCACCTCTTCAGAGTGATTAAATATCCCATCAGGCTTTGCTCGCACACACCCAGCTGTCGGAGTGTCTCTTCTTATATCAGGGTAATTACAGTGCTTGAGTTATGTAAGTATGGTTAACGGAAGTCTAGTGCTGGTGTTGGTTTGTTATTAGCACCAATGAAAGGAAAGTAAGTTACAAAAAATTACAATACAGAAGTGAAATATGAGACAATTATTAGACTACAATGTTAGTAGGTAGATGCATGTGTGAGTGTTTCTGTCTGTTGGGAAATAATAGTGAAATAAAAATATATTTAAAAGAAATATTTTTAAATTGCCACAAACATACAACAACAAATAGTTGTTAATTATGCATATTTAGCTTACTGTCTTAGTAATGTTAATAGGCACTTTGACTATGTTTGTTCTAATGGTGTTTAGGGTTAGTATTCACTGAAAATCATTCAGGTATCCTAATGGAAGTCTGTGATGTATGTCTGAATCTTCAGAAGGTTTTTGCAGCAATAACATCTGTTGCATAATTTTATTAGTATTACCTACAGATTAAATAAAACTTATTTTAAATATATATAAATTAGGCTCTTGTAATAACATATAGATTGTTATTTAATTGAGTTATCCCTAAGAACTAGACATTACTAGACAAAACTAATGTGACGTCCATTCAATTATGTTTATTTGGACTCATTGGCTCCATCTTGTGGAATTTGTTTACATGTTTTGAAAAATTAAAGCTGTCATTTTGACCTCGGTATAACATAAATTTGTTATTATGAATATTATTATTATGAATATTATTTATGGGATTTAATTTATGTAGATTAATGGAATATGCAAATATATGCAGATAAAGTGCTTTTTTAGATATGTGTTTGAGCATGTTTTTGTAATTTTTGAATCTGTGTTGAGTGTTGAGAGCACAGAGGGATTATACAGTATATGTGATCTGTGACCTGCTTTCTCTAGAACCTGCTGTGTGAAGAATTACATTGTTCTCTATTTATTTAATCCTTTGCATTAAATAGATTGTTATTTGTATTTTATATTGATTGTTATTTGATTGACAATTATTGTATTATGACATACAGTTTTATATTTGCACAGTAAAGGAACCTGAACAAAAATATTTCAATATAAAGTGTTGAAGGTCATGGACAATTTATCTAAATTAATTTTGCATATACAATATATGTTACCAATTCCAAACATGAGTTTATAGTCGGATGTTGTGTAAAATCCCTTTTAAAATCCTTTTGAATTTTTTCCAGTCCAATTCTAATTTGCATGTAATTTGCATAATGCTGCCAAAACAATTGAAAGTGCTAGACAAAGAACCATATAATCATCTCATATCAACTTTGCTTGTATTGCCTTCTAAATCTGCCTGTCTCTCGTGTTGTGTGCTCATTTGTATCCCCTCAGAAAGGACCTCATGAACACAGATGGCAGTGTTTGTGTCATCATTAAAGCGCTGTAAAATAAAGCCTGGGGTAACATGGGCACAGGCTTACCATTGTGGTTCCGTCTGCCGGGGCTTCCCCCAGTAGTGCTGGCACAAAGTGTGCCTAGGGGCCACAAGTGTGGCTTCAGCTGACTTTGCCCCCAATAAACACACACATGCACACACACTGCGCCCCACCCACCCAAGCACTGTCATAAGGGAATGTGGGTAATCTGGGGAGAAGCCACTCAATAGCTCTGTCTTTGTGTAAGAGCCTTCTGGTGCTCTGCAACAGATATCCCAGTGTATGCATGCATATGTGTTAGCGTGAACATGTCCTTAATTTCAAGACAGCACCTGCCCCCAAAACACACTTGAGAGTGAAAAGGACTGTGTAAGGAGCACAGAACTGGATAAGCTCCTGTATTGAACAGCCAGGCTTCATTTTGTAAGTATGTACACTGGTATTCTTTGAAGCATAGTATTATTTAAAAAACATGGTCCAAGAAAATTATTCTGATTTACGAACAGCAAAGATATAATTTAAAGAATGTTTTTTGTATATAGGTGGTAAATATGATGAAGATGATAGAATAAACCTGACACCAACAAAAGTGTCACTTCAGCTGTTTTACAGTGTTTATTAAAATTCTTGAAGTTTAATTGCCATAAGGAAACTGTTTAAACAGTGCTGTGAGTGCATCTATGGGTTTCAGTCGACTGTAATCTGAAAATACATTTGTTTTCCCGTAAACATTTTGTTTCACATTTTCAGAACTTTTTCACATTTTCAGAACTTTCCAGCAGTTCCTTTGTTTTTAGGCATTTGTCCTGATGCTGCCTAGCACTAATGCTCGTATTGGCAGTTATTACGTTGTTGTTGTAAAGTGACAAACAATCACTCAGATGACAGTTAATTTTCCATTATATAAGAGTAATGCTGAAGGTCATCAATCATCATGTTTTCTACTGCAGTGCACTGTGATGTGTACATTGTGTGAAATTCATTATAAATTCAGCACTGATGCCCACATGGTGCCTCCCATGCCAGGAGGCAGCAGATTTGTAGATCTGATGATGATCTCTCCAGAATGAATTGCCTCTTTTGAAGGTGTTAAGAACTCCTCTAAATGCTTTATGTTTGATTAATGTTCTATCTGTAGGCTGTTTATGTTCAACCAAGATTAGATTGTTTACAACATTATACATTAGTGTAATGTATTTTTATGGCCATCAATTTCATGTACAAAATTAACACATTTAGCACAGTTTAATATGTTAATTTAGTGCAAATAATTACATCTAACTCATTAAAAAAGAATCACATTTATTCATGCCACCTAAAGCATATGTAAATTATGTAGTGTTTTCTTACCAATTTAATTTTGCATCACCTATTGCATTTTCCTTTACATTTTAACAGTACAATACATTCCCTGCGAACTGAACCCGTGATTTTGGCGTTGCCCATGCACATGCTCTAGCACAGTGGTTCTCAAACTGGGGGTCCCCTTGGGGGCCACCAGATGGCGCTACGCGTGCCGCATAGAAATTTCTAGTTTAGGAAATTATTTTAAAACCTTTACCTGTATGCAATCTGGATTGTCCGTTGTAAAATATAATGTATTTAAAAATAGAAATATTTAAAAATAATAATAAAATATTTTTATTATACGCATTTTTAATATTCAACATCAGAGAAATAAGGCTACACAGATAATTGATGTTCTGGCATTGTATAAAGTCATTCGTTTTTGGTATAATCCAAAATTTTTTTTAGGTAAAATTTGACAACATTTTCATCATGAGTTTTCTTTTGGGGATGGGCCACAAAAGATTCACCTTAAACAATGGGGCCTCCTGCTGAAAAAGTTTGAGAACCTCTGCACTAGCAGTTGAGCTGCAAGAAAGCATCAATTACATTAACAGTCTAATGTTGTCTAATGACTAGGGGTGTATACATTAATACTAATTGATACTAAGTATAATACATTGACGCCACACGTACAATATCAATAGGTACTTTTATTGTGACACTTTCTACATCTTCACGTAACGTGACGTCTGCTGTGCGTTTTCGCCGAAGCATGCATTTTCATTTTCTCACTATACTCTTATTATAATCTGCCTGTGCGTCAAATTGCCATGCAACAAAGCGGTGGTAGCAGGGACACGACAGATACAGATTTTTGTGTTTGCTGTTGAACGCAGATCGTGGGTATGGGAATGTTTTTTTAATTGGGAAAATAGATGGGCAGACAAAAAAAGTTTTGTGAGAATAAAAATGTAACTGGTTATATAAAATAGGCACGTAATACCTACATATGAAAAAGGTGAAGTTTTGAGGTATTGGCAAATATCGTATCGCAGGATGAGAGTAACGATATCATATCGTATTGTGAGGAGATGTCTAATTTACACTCCTACTAATGACAACTGGATACACTGCAATGGAATGGACAAAGCTATAGGCATCTCAAGAGGTGGAAAAACAGCAATAGAAATAAAATAAATAATATGTTGACGTAATGCAATGTTTAAAATATATTAATTAGCATAACATGCAATTAATGGAACTGTTTAATTCTAAATTTATTGACAGTCCTAGTATTTTAAAATGTTCAAAATGAACGTATCAGTCGGTGTGCACTTTTGCCATTGTAGTTTGGGGGGCGTCATAGAGACCACAACAAATCAAAATGATCCTCCGATGTGTAATTTCATTATTTATATTCATTATAAGCCCCCTCAACATGAGACATGTATTTCTCTCTCAGACTCTCTGAGTGGCACCGTAAATTAAACCCTGACTGCCAGCAAGACAGATGATGTTTACTGGCTTTGCTGCTTCACATCCACACCACGTGTGTGTGTGTGTGTGTGTGTGTGTGTGTGTGTGTGTGTGTGTATGTATTTGTTCATTTAGATGGATGCACATTCTTATGTCTGCGTGTGGCAGCAGCAGCCATTGCTTTGCCATGCGCATCCTATTGTCTCTGGATGCATTTCATATTCTGATGACAAAACACTTAGCTCATCGTCAAAAAAGCTATTTGGTCAATTTGATCCATTTTATTAGCATCAGTTACTCAGCTGCTGAGTCACCTGAGCACATTCTGGGATAAATCAGACCTGTGTTTGTAACATAATCCCACATCTAGGAGCAAGGGCAGTGTCTATAGGTAAATACCCAGGAAAAAGGACCTTCACAATCTTTGGGCATTGCTCAAAACAAATAAGTCTGTTAGCAGTATAATTGTTCTAGAGAATACTATGTATACATATTCTTGCATTGCTTAATATACACTATTGCTCATGTCTGTGTGAGTGACTCATTAGTGAAAATATCCAATGAGGAGCCTCAAGGGGTCTGTATGTTAAAAGATGAGGGTGAGTGTGTGTGTTTGCTCACCCTCAAGGCAATGAGAGCAACTGGTAAAAAGCCATGTTAAAATACAACTGTTAAAATTAAACCAGTATATAATAGTCTCCATATCTTTTTATATTTAAAGCCATAATATCACATTTTGTGCATTAATTATTTTGTACATTTGTGTAACCTTTAATCCTCAATTTTCTTTGTTGATAATGTATCTTTTAGTCTCCCAGCTAGCAATGCAGACCCAATTCTCTGTAAATCTTTATCACCCACAGCTTTAATTAGTGTTTCCTGCACCCTATTCAGCACACAGTGCATTGAAATAGAGAAGATGCTCATTTACAAGCACAGCTGTGTCTCTACAAAGCCCTCCTGCAGTTCTTATTAAAACGTCCTCTCTGTCACTAAGCGCTAGTTAGCATTGCAGGGATTTTACATCCCATCCCACTCAAACGGGCCCAAATTATTATTATTCCCCACTTAAAGAAAACAACTGCTCTAATTTTAACACGTTTCTGATGGAGAATTACTAAGATTGAAGAGGATATTTTAAACATGTTGAAAAAAAGGGGTGGTTATATGGTAGCACCCTGGGGGCTAATTTTACATTTGTTAGGAAAGTGTCAAAGCTAAAGAGGCAATATGTTGTTCGATGTACTTGGAGACGAGTTTATTGAATGATAAATCCTTTAAATGCAGTTTCATTCTGAGAGCTCTTGTGCTGCATTGTCAAATTGACTATAAACTGTTTCCATCCATGTGCAAAATGTCAGGCTATGAAAATTTCACGTGGACAAATGAAAACATGGCTATGGAACTAAAAAAGGTTGTGATAAATAAATACAGTCTCACTCATAGCCCTTCATTTATGTCTAATTAAAAATGCCGTCTGCTCTTACTAGGATCTGTAGTAGACAGTTCAGTAATAACTGAAACAGATATTAAAAGAAAAACCTATTTGAAGTTGGACCATATTTATTTTTTACAGTAAATCAACACATTATTTTAAACTGTTATCTGTATTTTTAACAGTTATATTTGCATATGTGCATGTTTTCATGTTGTTTGATGGTTTGTTGGTTTTCCTATTCCACATTTCACAACGTAGGTAATTTTAGATTTTACTATCCTTGTGGGGACACTGTAGGCAGAACCTGACACACACTCTTGCTTTTTTTTCCCCTCTTTTTTCTCTCTCTCTCTCTCTCTCTCCATCTTTTCAGAAACATTTCAAAAGTCTACATCATCATTTTGAGTCTTTTGCACACATCGAGAATTTGCTCTTTTTATGTCCAGTTATTTCATCCTCCTGATGGTGTGGTTAGCCGGTGCTGTAGGAGAGGGCTAATATTTCACACTGAGCAGGAACCCAGCCAACGAGTCCATTTACTGGCAGAGAGAGAGAAAGAGTGAAAGATAAGGGAGGGGGAGGATCCGGACTGCAGGCGGACTGCGGCAGGAGGGGTATGACGTGGGAGAGAGAGGAGGAGAGAGATGTATGGTATGATACAGCCTCCAGGGTGAAAGCTCTCTGTAGCATAGCCACAGCAGTAATGTGAGAGAGATGCTCTTTTTCCAAACAGGAAGAGGTTTGCGGCACAAGTGGGTGTAGGTTTTAATCATATTTGACAGTGGTTGAGGGTTGGGTGAGTGTGTCACTGTTGAGGGGCTACTCAAACTGAGTCAGGAAAATGCAGTGTGGGTGAGTCAGAGTGACACTTGTTAGGGACCCAGCATGTGTAACAGCATAGCGTGTGAGTACTGCATAGTGTGTGAGCGCAGTACATACTGAGCCTGTGTTTACTCCCAGAGAGCCACGCTTTCGTCTGCTGTGAGTATAGCTGTCGCTGTTGCTTTAAATGTAGTTTATTCTGGTTAAAGTTAGTATTATGGTGGGTTTTTAAATAGGTATCAATGCTCATTGGGTATCATTGTCTTTGAATATCATGTGTCATAAGTTATGGTCACAACCACCAGAAATACGACTTCAGAGTTAGGTCAGCTTTTAATAATAAACTTTCTGATTAAGTAAAACATCCTTGTGCTAAAAGAATTGGAAACTGTTGATTGGCTGAGGACATTGTTGCCCTGTAAGAAAACTTCCTGTTTCCTCCAAGTGGACGCAGTGTTTCATTGGAACAGCACGCCAAAGGATGCGAGCGTAATCCAGGAAAAAAACATATTGTTTCTTAAGATTGCACAGTGGTGCTACAGCCCGCGTTCTTCAACGGCGTACCAAAGAAACGTGAACTTGTAGTGAAATAGTAAGGTAAGACATTCTCAGAAATAATCCATTTGAGTTATTGAATATATCTGTATGGAAAGGATTGTCACCAAGTGAATAGTTTCCTAAGTAATACAACTGCTTTTTAATCAACAAAAATTAGTTGTCACTTGACTAGCCATTGTGTAATTTTGTATTGCAGTGATTACTTATAGGGCTGTTGATCAAATGGTTGAATGACATTTTTATAAGGCTGTCAGCAATTGTGATTGTACTGGACTTTATTACACTGTGTATATTACAGTGCATTGTATAGTAATTCTTTAAGAACTACTTGATACACAGTGTAAAATTTACATGGGACATAAAGTGGCAGCTCGAAACAGTAGCATTTAATCAATATTTAAACATATTTAATCAATGTGTCAAAATGTCATAATTCAATATTTATTAATGTTATTTATTAATAGGGGTGTATAAGATAGTTTAACCTTTTAGCTCTTTGTAATGTGGTAATTACAAAATGTGCTTTAATTTGTTTCCAAACAGAACATACTTTTATGTGGATTTGTTGTGGTTGATATGTGATATGTTCAGATTGTTATCATGTTCCTCTTTATAATTTGAGTGTATGGTTTCAAGACATCTATTGAATTTTAATGATTCACTGCAGAACATTGCAGTTGGCACAAATGTCCACCCTCACTACAGGTGAACCCGTATTTAATGTAGTCTGGATCGTGTTTGCCTTTTCATATTTCTGTACAGGTTTTAGGGATGTCACACAAACATGTTAACCATTGATCTTGATTCTGCATAGTGACAGGTGAATCTCTGCCAATAAATACTGCACTTTATGATTGGATGAATTGTCTTTGACATTAACAACAGAAGATACTGGAAGTATTTCCTTATCCCTTTTACTATTTCCTATTATTATATTACATTATATACTATTCCTACTATTATGATTTAAATAGGATGTTAACAGCTCTGACAGCTGAGAAGAGCAACAGATAAAAGACAAATTCTTTATAGAGTAACATCTGCTGGTTATAAGCCTTTGATTGATGGGAGAATAAATATTTGCTTCCATCTTCTTTTAATTGATATGTGCTATCACACATACTGTTTGCATTAAGCACATGACATTATGGCAACATCAAATATACAATAAAGTTAATTGATAAATGAAAATAGCGCCAATCTCAGCTTTCATAGGGTTCATAAAAGATTTGAACAAGCAACAGAGACAACAGATGAGAAGAGGCCTTTGAAACTGTTTATTATCACACAAACACTCAAATTCAAAGGTTATACGATGACAATAAAGATGAGCTTAGTCGCACCATAGTAACCAGCAGAGTCAGGCACTGGTCATTTAAACCGCTGTGAATGTGAACTGAGATTCTCTTTAGAAGTGCTGAAGTGAAGCTAATTCAGTTTAAGGGTGCGGGACCCCTGACTGGATGTCTATTGTGTTTGGCGACATGAGTCACGCGGCTGTTCAGTGAGTGAACACTCAGTGGCTTGTGATTAACTGTGTCATTGTCTGGCATGTTTCTCACACTTTATCTAACAATGTGCCGTTTTAAGGTAATAAGAGAAATATTACTCACATCTGTTATGTACAAGAAAAGTAAAAACCTTTTAATGTGACAGCTGACTAATGAGTAACAAACACTGCTGATTTGTTAGATAATATTTAACTTTAAAAGAAAAATATTTATTGTTTCTTAGTTGAGTTGAATAATTTAAAAGTTACCTTTTTCTGTTTCTCTTGTTTTACAACTGTCAAAATAATAAAATAACTTATACAGAAAGCTTTTACACTGTTTAAAGTTTTATTTGTTACTACATAAGACTTACAAATACTGTATACTAACTAGTATTTTGGTGGAAGTTACTGCAACCATAACAAATTTTGGAAGAGTACACAACAATTATATTTGCTTACTGAATTATAGCTGTTTACAACAAAGGCCTAATTTAATATCACTGTCAACTAGGAGAAACAGCATCCACTTGAAATGCAGATAACATTTGATATGAGGGTTTGTAATGTCTGCGCTCACAGCTTTTTGACATGTTTAAAATACTAAATCTGAGGGGATCAGTATGAAATAAAGGCCATATTTGCATATTTTACTTGATTCTGCTCTGGTCTGTGTCATTTGTTATGCCAACAGTAGGTGGCAGACTTTTCACAGGTTCTGAGAAAAACACTCAGTGCACTCTCACTCAGTGCACAGTCACTCTTTTTCTACATATTCCAGCGTTCTTGGTAAACAGGGGACTGCTGTCGGGCTAATAAACACAGTTATTCCTTATGACCTGCTTATTTTAGTCACATGCATGTGATGAAAAATTGCCAAATATATAGTCATCCGGCAAAAAAAAAATGATTGCTAGATTAAAGGGCAACAGTATTTACTGCATTCTTCACTATGTGTTTATGTGTGTGGTTCAGCATGTGTGTGACTTTCTTCTGGGTGGAAGTTTCTGTAGTGTCAGGCCAGTGTCCCATCTGCTAGTGCTGGACATCTAATGGTTATTAATATGGCATTTTGAGAGCCCCAAACATCCTCTGACATTTATAGGATTATTAAAAGACAAAGTAGATGATGTTAAAGTAGATGTTTCCCTGGCTTTATATTTCCTCTTTGTTCTACTCTTCCTCTTTCTTAACTGAAATATTGTATCATTTGAGCTGGAAATAGGAGGCAGAAACAGAGGCAGAGGAACAGACAGTCACGCCATATTAGCCTCTGTTCTGACCTGCAACAGTTTCCACTGTAATGTTTGTCTTAAATTGGTTAACCTTTCCCTCATAGCAGGCAGACTGAATTGGTCCAACAGAGATTTGTTATAAGGTCATAATCCACAGAGTTCTTGTGAGTAATTGGTTCTCTGTCCTATCACCTTGCCTATTTTGGGCTATTTGTGGTGTGTCACAGCAAGAACAGCATTCAGGTAATTCCCCATTCCCCTTTCAACAACCCACAGTTGAGGGCCGGACCAGTACAGGGTTTGAAGATACTGTGCTGTGAAAGCACCAGTTAAGTGATGGTAATTAAACAGCTCCTCTTTGTGATAATGGGTATTTAGAATTGAGCTGCTGGATTTAAGAGTTTAGAAATAACCCTTCACCTAAGAGGAAACAAAGCAGAGCCCTTGATGAAGAGATAATTTATGGAAATGTACAGTGGGTGGGCAAATCTTTTTCGCAAACCGTTTCAAAGAGCAAAAATCTGCATTTTATTTAGATTTATTTAGATATTTTATCAATCCAGTTTAACCAGGTGCTACATGCACTAGAATAGCTGACCAGATGTCAACGACAGATGTCAATTAATCACATGTACTGTTTTAATTGAAAACATGCTTTGTAAATATTGCCAATGGATAACAGCCTTCATCCATCATTAGTCTTTATTTGGTTTTAGTTGCTAATCTTAATAACTCTCATTCATTTGACCCACATTTCTGCCTGTCTCTGCTCTGTATGGCAATAATTCTACACCTTTTATTTGGTTGCGTGTTAGATAAGAAAGTATTTGTAAGAGGAAACAGAAAATGCTTATAGTATATGCTAAATCCTTATGTATTTACTAGAGTATATACTACATATATTTTGTATATACTCCACCACCTCTGTGAAGTCTGTCACTTGTTTAGCTACTTCCGTTCACTAAATCTTTCCCGTTATCTTGGAAAAAGTCATTGTTTTAGTCATTATTTGTCTAATGCTTTTATTGTCAGTCATTGACAATGTCTTTGTTAGTTAGGGCCAAAGCACTTACAAACTTAGTCTTAGGTCTTAGTGTTTTCCTCAGAATTATTATTATTACTGGGGGTCCATTCAACAAAATTGTAATCTTTATATACCCATATATTTAACAAAGCAACAGAAAGTGGTTGACTGCATGCTGCATTTCTTTCAGCATATTTAATGCTTTAATCTGAGTTAAAAAGCTACTTTGAGTTTTGTTGACCATGTGACTGTAGAACTTACATCGCAGACACACAGTCTTTAAGTCTCTTGTCTCTGTCTCAACACAAGCTCATGAAAAATTAAGGGACATTAACTTACTGCTTTCTGTCATTTACAGAGTACTTGCTGTAGGAAAGTAAGAGTAGATGATTATATTAATGAATACAGCTTCGATATTCATGAGTTTTTGTTATTACAATACATTAAATGATTATTGTTGATCAAGTGGGACCTGGTTTATATCAATGAAACAATTTCATACTTTTTAGCATAATTCATCTTATTTGTACTTTCTGTATTTCTACGTTAACGTCAATTATTATATTTATGTTGGCTGAATGAATAAATGCTGGCTATCTTTTGTTTATATGTTTATGTACACTATTTTGTGCTGTTTATTGAAGTCATGTGATTTATAGTTTTATTAGAATAGCACTTTCTTCAATACATATTGTTTCAAAGCAGCTTAACAGATAAGTGTGCCATAATGTTAAAAGCCCCTACTGATGGAAGAACAACTCGCAACTATGACAGATTTATATCACAGTCGTTGCTGGCTTTATAAATTATTGATCTGCAACTGATCAACTTGCTCTAAATATTTCATTTATTGCTTCACAAATTGTATTTCCAACTTCATGTACATTTTCCCAAGATACTTTCTATGAAACCAACAGTTAGGCCCTGGCTTTCAGTGTATTTCTACTTAAAACCTTTTCTGCATATTCCAGTATTTATTTGCTGGATTAAGGTGGATTTAACTCTGTGGTTCTACAATGGCTTATTTCTATGTGGCACTGGCAAGGTATTAGTAATTTCTGCCTTCATACCCAGTGTTCTGTCTTATATCAGTGGATATTAACATGCTGTGATAGGACTGCAAGTGAGAGCAGGTGCATAATTCCATTGGAGAACAATTTGAAAGAGGTGGTGATGAAAAATTGGAAAAGTTGTGTCAAAACAAAGTTATAACAAAACAGTTTGTTATTTTGCCAGTTGTATTATTTGATTGACACCACATTGTTTGACTAATAGCTAATAAAACAATGAATTGTTAGTTTATTGCAAAGTATCTAAAGTATCCTGTAAAAAGGGTCTGTACATAAGTGGAACATAAAGATTCAAAGAAATAATTTTATGCGTATATAATTATATTTCTATATAAGACAATTCTGTCATTCGTTTCTCAAGTTCAAACCTGTATGCCCGTATCCTAAACACTAAAGCAGTGGCTTTGATTCAGACCACAGATGACATACATGCTTGTATCCCAGCACACATTGGCTCTTCCACAGTGTCTGAAACATAACATTTATTCTGATTCACATTGGCCAGATAGCAGTAGGGAAACTGCCACCTTTCACGTGAATGAGATTGATGAATTGGGTTTAGCCTGGAAGCTTGTGTTGTGTGTTCATTGTAGATTAATACAGTAGTTACCATGGTACTGTCAGTACACATGGAGGGTTTTGGGCCAGCTTGGTAAGTCTGAGGGCTGCAATGAAAGACGTTTGGGCACGGCATGACAACTATATCTGCCAGACTAACTAAACTGGCAGGAGTTTAAAGGTCTCAGACTCAATCACACTCAATCTCAACATAACGTGCTTTTAGAATTTATTCTGGTGACCAGATGGAGCTTTACAGTATTTGAGAAGTTTCTGGCTCAACAAAATGAGATTTTGATGCTAAAGCCACTATTTCAAATAACGAATGTCCTTTATCTTGTATTCTTTCACTAGATTCATGCCAAATCCTTCCCCTTGGAATGATTTTGCCATACGGCTCAGAGAAGCTTTTCCCAGATTTGGTTAAACAGCCCATGTCATTTGTGTTTAAATGCAACAGGCGGAAATTTAGATCATTTGCATGAGTTCCATTTACTAAGAGTTAATCTCTGTCTCTTTAAATCACAGTCTTCATTTGGCTTTCTTTGATACTCCATAAGCCAGGGCTCCCAAACTTTTGGTTCCCATTGACCTGAGACCTTCAGTAATTATGTATGTTTGTATAGAGATTACTTCAATGATTCAATAACAAGTGTTTTGTAAAGTATATGAGTATTGTGATATATATATATAAGTATTTTGAATGAGTCTTTTTTTAATATGACTTTTTTGTATTTTTGTAGTTTTTGTTTGATAATGGTATGGAAAAATATACAGTGTAATACTGCAAACAATAAGCCGTATACTGCTGTTACTATTTTTTTAAATAAATGCTTCAAACAGTATTATGCTATATTGCAGTATTGCAGTGTGCTTTGTGCTACACAACACGTATGTCTCTCTGTTGCTGTTTTTTTTAGGTAGAGATTTCTCTCACAAATGTATTGTTTCCATCAGCAAGAACTCTGGCTCTTGTGGAGACACAAGCTTTTGTCATTTAGGGTTAAAAATATTCTTACATTTAAAAATAAAATAGCAACACCCGATTCAGCCTCTTATGATTCTTGTTCCTTTTTCTTCTCAGTGACTGACTTGGTTTCACCATGAGTGGAGGAGTGAATGTAAAGAGTCTCCCACGGGCCCAGCCAGGCTCTGCCATTCCTCTACACAGAACCAGAATCCCCTCCCCAAAATCTGAGCCCAAAATCAGCAGCAGCAGCCTGCCACGACCTTCCACACACATCCCTGGTAGCAATCGAACCTCCTATAATGTTGGTTCTACCGCTGTCACCTCCAGAGATGTGCTAAGGGACACCACCCTGAGAAACCAGCATCTGCTGCTAAGAGGTAGCCCACCTGCTCAGCGTTCTTCCTCCATCCCACAAATACAGATCAAAGACTCTAGATCAGCCCAAAGCAGTCCACAAGTTAGACGGAAAGAGTCCCCACTTTCAAGGGGTTCTTTAGATGGGTTCAAGTCTGAGAGCTTGCTGGACCTCCAGTTTAACGTAAACAAAAACATCCAGAGTGGGAGCTTTCATCCACAGATGGCAAGAATTGACAATGGTAATGGCACAGTCGCTGAAGGACCCAAATGCCAGGAAGAGATCGCTGCTTCTCTAAGCAGTCAAAGTAGGACAGGGATTCCCTCTTGTAGATTTGGTAATAAAAATCTAAAGTCAGGAGCTGTCAACACAGATGCAGGTCTCCTCAAAGTTCGGAGGGACAGAATGTCTTTACAGAACAGTGCTTCCAGTAGCTTCTCAGATGAGGAGATGTGCACTCCAGATGACCTCAGCCCAGAGGTCTCACATAGGCCACCACCAGAGCCCATCACTGCTGCCGTGAAACAGGAAGCTTCTAGCGTTGACCTGCTAAAGGCTAAACAGATGCCGAAGGTCAACATGGCTGCCGTAGCACCATTCAGATACAGGTAACTTACACAAAAGTGCTCAGGAACAGGAAAGACCAGGCTTGTTGCAATATATGGTAGTCACCAACATATGCTAGTCACCAACCAGTCTTCTTATACGTTTATTTATTGTATCTGCATACTAAATTAATTGGTATTTTTTAAAGCTTACGTCAAACCAAAACATAAAACATTATTTGTTTTGTTTACTTTCTAGTACTTCTGGAAACACTCATTTATTTTTTAATGATGAATAATAGAAAATTCTACATTTTTTAAAAGTATTGTGGGATGTGGTAATATTATTTTTAACAGTTTCAACTGTTTGCCAAATTGAATGCTTGAATTGCTTGTATCTTTGCCAACATTTCATTGAATGCATAATTTGTTTACCCTCCTCGAGTCTCTGGTCATCTCATCTGTTTAATTTTTTCTTCACTCTTTCTTGACCCATTAAATTCAGTCTGGTCCAACATGACAATCCATCCTTTTACACTCACAGATTAGCCTCTTTTTTCCCTGTAATGTTTCCGGAATCACTCATGCAGTTTAAGTGTCCTGCTCTCAGAGACCATGTCTCTTGTGCCCTGTCTGTACCCGCTGGGAATTCTGGGGCATGAAAAGATTCTCCTGCCGGCACAGACACACTCTGAATTATCTGCTCTGATGACTCAGGGCAGTGGAGGCCTGGTGGGCATGGGATACACTGGTATCAGGGTGACTGGCATGTTAGCATAACTGAATATAAACTAGCCGTACAATGACATATCTTCTGAAATGTTCATATTTCTCAAATTTAGTTAAACATACTGCCAAGGTTAACAAAGTTAAATTAAGCCTTGTAAAAAATTATAAAGTTAAACTGTTTAAAATGAGATGCATTTATCAGACTACAATATAACGACTGAGGCATTTCGAACCTTGTCATTTCTCATTATTTATGAAACACAGTAGTTATGCAATGTTATGTTATTAATATGCATCATAAAAGTAAATATCACAGAGAAAGCTCTGTAACACTGTTTTATCTTTTTAATTTTGTTACGTAGGCTGCAGAATCAAGAAGACGTAACATCACTGGATGAGCTCAGTGACTGTTCCTCTGACTCCATTGAAGTGAGCTGTGATGATCTTACTACCGGTAGGCTATTTCCTGTCTACTTTATTTATTGTCTTTGCATTGTAATAGGCTTTAATTTTATTCTGATTTATCAGTGATCTGTGTCACAAGAATGAGCATAAGATCTTTTCCCTTGTTTGGCTGGAATCCTGGAAGTTAATGGTGAAGAGCATCAAATCTGTATTTACATTCCCTGTCTGGTCTAATTCTTCAGCTCTGAGTGACCTGTCGCCCATGGTGGTGAGTACGTAGTGTGCTAAGAGAAAGTGGGCTAGGAGAGCCATATCTGCAGGATTGTCACTCCATACAAAATGGGGAGTGAATACAGCAATCACAAAGACTGTATTTACTCGCACACTGTGCTAACACACACTCAGACAGGCATTATGCCAGCCAGACCAACTATAGATCATGGGCTAAAGAGTTTAGACGTACTGTAGGACAAAAGTGATACACCACTCAGGAAAATTGACATCCTTGTCCTTAATTCTAATGTGTTATTAAAGATTTTGTGTGCATGCTAGATTTTGAAGCTCAGCTTCAAAAACTTGGCAAAATATTACATGTGACACATGCGCAAAGCTTATTGAATCAATGCCCAGGAGAATGGATGCCATATTCAAAAATAAGGGAGAATCAATAATATATTAACTGTTTATGTGGTAGTACATGTATACTTTCATTCCTATAAATGTTTTGTTTTTCTATACATTTTTGTATATTAGAATACAACCATATTCCCTGATGCGCTGTTTTTTACTAAATAATTTTGTCAATTAAAAACTAAAGTGTTTTTGCCCATTTTATATCATACTCGTCTATTTGAATGGTTTAATCAAACCTATAGGGTCATTAAAAATGGTTTTTACTATCGTCCAAACACTTCAGTGTGTAGCTTGTTCTGTAATTTTGAGATAGTGGTGTGCAGCGATGTTGCTAGTCAAAAGAGCCCAGAGGTCAGCCTTGTGTTGGTTCTTCACAGTAAATCCATGTTTTTTTCATTTGCTTAATTGTCCGCCAGGCAAAAATTGGTAATAGTATGTAAAAAACAGATCCTATTTAAACTTGAATAGAATTAAAATCTGTTTTGTTGGTAAAACCAACAGGTCATGTCCATGTCAAACACTTTCTTTATTTGGTGTCTGAGTCAGGACTGTGTTAAGGGTGTAAGGAGTGCTGCATTGAGCTTTGTAAACGTTTTCTGGGCACCGCTAAAACCTTCACCATGAATAATAATGAAACGAATGATACTACATTACAAAAAATATTAAGAGCTGAATGTTTCTAACAGGAACCACTGTAAAAAAATTATTTTCCCGTATATTGTCTAATGTTTTGAGCTCTGACCTGCTAACCTTTTGCGTGTGTATTGGTGATGACTGGAAGAGTGTGATGCATAAGTGTCGTAAGAAGTGGACTCAAGGGTTTTATCAGGGCTGGGATCAGATTCACTCCTGAGAATAGACAAAAGATGATCTGCAGATTGAATCACACATTTCCTATTTCAACATCTGCCGGCTGCCTTTAGCTGCAGATGGTCGACACACGCACACACATATGCACGCAGGCAATGCGTGGCAGGCTCTTATCATATACACCAAGAAATATCACTTTTCCACCAGCATAGGCAGCGACAGCAGCCTTTTATAATTGTACAGTCTGTCAAGAGAAGGGAGATGATCTGCACAGAACAGGTATTTTAATTCTCTTTTAAGAAGATTTGTATCATTAAATGTTAATGGTACTCAGTAATTGTCTGTTTGTGGTGCTGTTAAAACATTGTTGTTTGTTTGAGTATCCTTATCAGCCTGAGATAGCAACATTGCTAGGGTGCAGCTCATCGGCCCAAATAAGTCAAAAGAGCCCATCCCCAAGTCTATATATATATGTATATATTTACATTGGTTAAAAGTTGCAATTAATCAGAATTCTAAAGGAAAGTTGTCTCTAGGTATTTTAGAATTGCAGGTTTTGGTGCAGAAGCTTTTAAAGGTTTACAGAACAGAAGAGCAAATGCAGCCAGATCTGGTTTAATGGCATTTAGTGAAAGAAAAGCTTGGTTTAAGTGTTTTTGCTTGTTTACAGGTTTCTATCAGATTACAGGGATCAAGACTGAATTAATATTTAGCATATGGTGGGGAGAGCAAGGAACAGTGCAACGGAGCCACTGGCAGTATGACAACCAATCAGCAATGGCCTTTTTAAAGTTGATTGCCAGATTTAGATTTTCCAGCATGCATTTTTCATTCGTTGAATTTGTGAGTTCAGGGTGAACTAGAATGCATGAGAATCTACACAAAAAGATGGCTTCACACACATACTAACACACACATAATGAAGTCTCATGCTAGCAAACTCTATTAACACGTGTTTATGCAGAGGCCTATCAGACTTTAGGAAATCATCCCTTTTGCTTTTAAATCATTTGTTTTGGCTGTGCGTCACTTGTTTAATATTCTTCCCTCTGCCTGAAAGTAACTTAATCCGTATTTTGAACCTGTTTCAAAGCTCAGATTCTCTGCAAAGGCTTTAGCGAATCTCATAAATCCTGACACAGGCGCGATTAACAAAATGAGAAGAATATTCACCTCTTAAAATAGAATCTCACATCATGTTTCCAGTGCAGGAGAAATTGAGAAGGGCTATTGGAAAACAGGTGCTCTTGGGAAACTTTAACCTAGAGTTAGAAGCACTATAAATGCTAATTGACTTGATGCCCGTGGGGAAAAGTGTAATGGGCAGTCACAATGGGTGGTGTGTGTGTTTGTGTGTGGCTGTGTAGCCTCCCGCTCAATTTGATATGGCCACTTTTATTCAAGGCACATGTGTAAAGCAAGTTAATAAGATTTTTACATTTTAGCAAGAAAATACGTGAATGGTACTTGCCCATGCAAAACACACAGCTGTGATGCTACAGTGTTGATAAGGTGTAGCCCTGATGTTTGCTAAGGTGATCTAAGTGTTTTTTAGCTAGTTGCTATGCAGTTGCTAGGGTGTTTTGATTGGTTGCTTACTATCTATTAAAACAACAAACTTTACAAAAAAAATTTTTTTAAGATGTATTGTGGCTGGTCGCCAGAGTGTTTTTTTACGGTTGCTAACACACAGGAACACACAAGAAGAGTATTCTACTAATTTTAATCAAATAATTTTACCTCTACATTATCTTTATGTTGCATTATTAAGTCTTTTCATTTGGATGCAGATGCAAAAAACACACACTGGTCTACAGACTGTTGAACACACGCCTCTAATCACTCATTAATGCACTTCAAAATTGCACAAAGTCTGATAACAAGAGGCCTGTTGAATCAGTCACATTAGTGTTCATTGTGGTTATCTGTTAAAAGGCTCCATCAGGAGACATACTGTATATCAGGGTGATCAGATAATAACCTTCAGTGATGCATCTTCCTAACCAAATGCTGCAAATAGAGAGAGAGGGAGAGAGAGTAATCATTAAAGCTGGAAAGTGTTTTCTGTATACCAACAAAAAGGGATATCTCCTGTGTTTTAAAGCACAGTAAAGAATGCTTTAGTGACAAACCTCATTATACAGTAGCTTTAATTTCATGCTACTGTATAAACTCATATAAGGAGACACATAAAGACATCTTTCATGATATGCATTCTGCTAATTTCATGCCTAGTTTGTCTCATAAGCTTGGTGCTTTGGGAAAAAGGCCCATTGAGTGCAGGGCTTATTTTGAAAACAACCATGTTAGTTTGACACCAATCATAAGGTGAGAATTAGCTCTGTCACTCAGACATTCTCATAACACGTGGGTCAGCTCTAACCAATCAGATCTGAATGTAATCATAAATAAGTGCTTTTTCATCAGATGTCTTTTGGCACTTGATGGTGCTTTGAGCTAATATGCACAGTGCGAGTCTGTTACAACCCTATGGTTGTTCTGTTTATTCTCTGTTGTATTATGATTCTCTGTTGTCTGTGTCTGTGCTATGTCTAGAAAATTTGATCTCATTGGCTCCTGCAGGATGATTGCTGCTGTCTCCTGATTGGTGTTCTACACTTTTAAAAGTCACCACATCATTTCCTGAATAGCCATTTTATGCTCTGAGCAGTTTGTTTGGTATGGTGCAGAATGGTGTGTTAGACTTATGTTAATATGAGTTTTTGTGATAGTACTGCTTGTTTTTGTCAAATCTGAAGCTTTGCTGGTGTGTTTTGTTCAGTGTAAAGTTTTTGTTTTGATTGGCATTGTAAATAGTGTTGTAAACACTGTAAATACTACACAAATTGGAATGGTAAGGAATCTGTTTGCCATTTCTCAGAACATGTTTTGTTTCTGTTTATACCTTTTCGATCTCTGTTTTTGGGCAGTGGATTGTCAAATTTAGAACGTTTTGTTTGTTATTTTGGCCTTGTTGGCTCCAGAACTCAAACTTGCAAGAACTTGCTGATATTAAATTTTTATTTGTCCATGCAAGTCCTTTAATGTTGCGCTAGATGGGGCATAACAGAGTCTCTATAATATTCTGGTCAAACTATAATATAGTTTGGGTTCCTCTCTGAATGCAAGTCTGTGGAACGTTTTGCCTGTTTTGTCATCCACAATGAGTTTTATTGCTTAGATATAGCACCATTCTGCCAATTTTTAAGGAAAACATGAACTGCGTTGAATTTTGTCTCTTGGAGAATTTGATTTACGCAACTAGCAATTTCATATCTAGAAGATCAAGTTTTCAGGCTTTTAAGACTGTATGATTGCCTGCTGAAGATAAAAACTAAGAAAACCTTTTTCATGCAAAGGTCATTTTGTTCTGTTGAATTTAGTATTACATGACAGTTAATTTGACAACAGATAACAGACAATGAATTAAGAGAGCAATGATTTAAGAGAGCTAATAGTTCTATATACTTATTTCCTGCAGACATGCTAATCACAAATTATCAAAATATCTCATGTTAAAGATATTTTTCCTTTTGTATAACACACGAGTAGATGGCCTTAGCAACAGAGGTCACTGGTCTAATGTCCAGTGTGAGTTTGGCTTCTAGAGAGGATTTCCTCCTGGGTTTGTCATAGTTCCTCTCCTCCGTTTGTTTGGAAATCTTGGCTGATATCTGAGTCACACTCAGGTGTGGTGGAGTTTAGCCATCAGTAATAATCATGACTCCAGAACTCAAACTTGCAAGAACTTGCTGATATTAAATTTTTATTTGTTTTTATTTTTATTTTTATTTGTCCATGCAAGTCCTTTAATGTTGCGGATAATGTTGCGGATGACAATCAGATATCTGAGTCACACTCAGGTGTGGTGGAGTTTAGCCATCAGTAATAATCATTTTCCTTTTTATTAAAGTCTAACCAATAGAGATAGATCTACTTGAAAACAAACGAATACATTTGTTCAAATATTTTGAGTTGCACACGACTTGTGGCCGAAGCTGCTAACTAAAATGAAAGTATAATATTCTACCTCATAAAGTATTTTTAATAAGCCATTGCATATGTTTTTATTGCCTTTCTTCGTGCATTGTGTGTCGGGCAAGTTTATTTTAGGAGCTTTAAAAACTGATACCATTGCAACTGTTTCAAACTGTAGCTCCACTTTAATTGTGAAACAAAGTTAGTAAAATCCTTATATAAAGCTTCTAGTGTGATCTTAAGCTATACATTTTTTTTTTAGTAGTGTTGTTTTTTTTTGTGCCTATAAAGACATTTTCTTGCAGTAGACAGTAGATAAGCAGTTGGACAAGACAATATAAGACATCAAAATAAGTAATCTGGCATGTGATACTGATGTCACCATAATTGCATATCCATGTCTAAATCCCTAAAATATAAGTAAATAAATGACTGCATGTACTGTAATCAGAATTTTTAAGTATAAAATTTAGAATAAATCTGAAACAATTAGTATAAGTCTATTATCTATGCCAGAAACATTGCTGCCTTTTCAATTAATCTTTCCAAAAAATGCATTTGGGGAAATTAAAACCAAGTCTAAAGGTTTATGTCACTTCCTGCACTTAAAATCACCAGATAGACACTGAACAAGACACTTTTGTACAGCAGTCTACACTGTGAGTTTACCCAATGATAAATGCATCTTATAATCACACTTTAAATGTTGAACTCTTACTGAATTCTGAGTAATTCTCTGAAGTTTATCCAGCAGTTTCGCAACAGTGTCTGGGTCACCAGCGCCGGACAGTTGATTCAGTGTTAGAACGCGGCGAGCGAGAGACGGGGTGGCGACCTGTGGTGAAATTTACGTGAGCGGAGCTGTCCTGAGTTCTGCTGCTGAGCATGTTGAAAACAGAGTGGTGTTTATAAGCAAGGGCTCCCCCATTAACAGATCTACCTCTGTATATTATTCTTCCATTTTATGTCTTGTGTGACATTCATGTCCCCACTGGGAGGAACTAAGAACTCGCTTGTTGGTTTGGATCTGTTTGCCTGCCTCAATAACAGCAGATTGGATTAGATACATGGATTACATAACCAAATAAGGATAACTTGAAAGAATGTTCAAGAACATCATTTAATTAGGGGTGTTTGCTAAGGAAAACATTATTAGCACTATTGCTCATACGTAACAATTAGAGGCTTGTCCTGAGTACCACATAAATTAATTGTTCCTTAAATCACGTAGCTTCTTGAGAAGATGTTGAACTGTTCTTCTAAGCAATCAGATTTTTTGCCTGGTGGACAATCAAAACCTTCTCATGGTTTCACATTGAAGGGACCAAGCACTGCGGACAATATAAAAATTCTTTTCTGATTGTAGGCAGGGGTGGAATCCTTTACATCTGTCAAATAATAAATAACTGATGTATAAAAGTACAAATAACTGACCAGTGGTGTGCAAATGAGCTGTTTTTGAATACTGTTTATAACTGTTTTTGATAGACAGGAATAACAGTGTTTTTATTTAAAGCTATTCGCTACATTTGAATATTTCTGTTTGTCCTTTGGGTAAGTGCCAAAAATGGCAAACTTTTGTAGACTCTATTCAGTAATTTACTTGTCGACTTGTGTAGTGCTAGGTTTTAAGTTGGCTTCAGGAATTAGTGTGCAAAGTGCTTGATGTTTAGAAACTGGGGTATTAACACCATGTATTTAATGGATGGGATAATGCACCACCTTAAAAGCATGCACTCTACCTGAGCTTATTGATTCCATGACTGAGGCATATTCGAGTTTGTTTTGTTAAGTGTGTAAACATCTGCTTTTGTTGATCAGGTTTATTTGCTGACAGTTGCAATTTAAGACTTGATAGGAATACTGAGAGCATGATAAAATCTGATCAAAAACGTTTGATCCTGCTTTATCAAGCCCATTTGCCTGAGTTAAGATGCTGTGTGAGGTCAGTTTTTTTCCGCTTGGATGGTCTGTTGGTTAGAGCATTGCCTCGTTGAAGTGAAATGACAGAACTAAGTAGAGCACTCTCAAAATTGATTCAAACATGCACAGATAGCTTTCGGCTTCAGACGAAGGAAGCTGTGCGCATTCTTGTGTGCATCTTATTATTGTGACATGCCCTTCAAAACACTGATAAAGAATTAGGTCCATCCAGTGACAGAATGAAGGACATTCTTTCTGAAGATTGGTCTTTTCTTTTTGGGGACATGTACTGTGACTTATCAGGGGTGACATCTAATTGCCTGTACATTTGTCATAGCTGGAGGTATCATGCATCTTTTCAAGGGGCACCAGTGGCAGCCCTGTTTTTCTGAGCACCCCAGCAAAGCAAAGAAAACACAAAGTAGTTATAGTATGTAGTTATCATGCTATAGTTTATGAGTACATGCAAGAGTTTTTCCCAAACCTTTTTTAAAAAAACTAAGCAGAATTGCAGAAATTGATAGACAGTGATCACCAATCACTATGCAGGAAAATATTTGCCAGAAAAATGTAATGATTTTTGAACAACATGCATGTGGGTAGTTTATGATAAAATTTATTGTGTAAAGTAAACAATATTTTACCTACAATATATTTTGGAAGGTAAATCTTCAGTTTAAATTGCAGTTTAAGTTAGCATGATGCTTCTAGTAATAGCCATTACAAACAGTTTAGGATTACACAGGAAGTGTTTAAAGTTTCCATCATGTAATCTTTAAATGAAAATGAGAAGTTTGACAGCATAGTGTTAATGGTTATTTCCTTGCAATTAAAACATTATTGGTTTTATGATAACAGAACAGTGAAGTTAAACCAAAGAGGGTCAGAAGAGGAAGCTTGCTGGCAGCCAACTGTTTAAAAAAAGAGCATGTAATTTATCACTGTTCCCTTATGCTGTAGCACTTGTGCAGGGGAGCAGTATTGCATCTTTAGAGTGGGTGTGTTTGAGAGAGAGAGAGAGAGAAGAGAAGCGAAGGGGGAGGTGGAAGGTGTGTTTGGTTGAATGAGCGCGGGGGAGCGAGGGGCGGGACTGTTTCTGCGTCTGTCTACAATGTCATTCTGCTGCTGCGTGGCCAAGCAGCAAGTCACTTCGCTGGAGGGAGGGGAGAGAGACAGAGAGAGAGAGAGAGAGAGAGAGAGGGAGGATGAAAATGAGTGAGTAGCTACGACAGAGGCGGTCTGATTGAGAAGAGCCAGATGCTGGATTTACATGCTAAAGACACCAGACACACGGATTACGTCTTCAATACAGGATCTGCCTGCTGGTCTTTCTCTATGTGTTATTGGAGAGCTAGTTTTCCCTGTGATAAGGATTTGAAAGCAAGCAACAGAGCTTGCGGACCCTGCACTTTCTGTTTTTTTGCTCTATTGTGAATCCGTTTGACTCACTGATGCTTTTACATGGTTTTACACAGGAGGAATGCTTGGGGGTAGCCCAAGAGGACAAGCAGTAGATCTGGATACTGAGGCTGACAAAACCTCCAAAGCCAAGACCCCTCAGGGCCAGGCAGGAGCCAAAGGAGTCGGGGGCATGGCTGCAAAAAGAGGCAAGTCGGGGCTCCCACAGGCTGCTCCTCGGGCTGAGTTGAAGGTCTACCGAGGTGGGAATTCTGAGGGTCGTCTTCCAGTGCCTAGCAACCTGCGCAAACAAAAGTCTTTGACCAATCTGTGTGTGCTTACAGACTCTGAGAAGAAGATGCACCTCTACCAGCCCAAGTGGTCGGATGACATGGAAAAGCCAGTGGTGGGTCAGAACAAGTCTGGCAAGCTCAAAGATGCTGGTGGGGGCACTGGGAAGGGTATCCCACTCTCCAAGAACCTTTCCAAGTCAGAGCATTCTTTGTTTCAGGGAAAGCCAAAACCCTTTAGTCCACCTTCCAACCTGAGTAAACCCAGCAGGATACCTAGGGGTCCTTACGCTGAGGTCAAACCTATTAGCAAAGCTCAAGAGCTGGAAGAGGACAGCAAGTCAGATGATGAGATTCTGTCTAGCAAAGCTAAAGCTAATGGTAAGAAATCTGTAAATGGTACCACGGGTGCAGCCACCCCAGGAAGTGGAGGAGGGAAAGATGCATCAGAACCTGAGGAAGGGGACAAGAACTTCCTAAAGGTGGATCCAGAACTGGTAGTAACAGTACTTGGGGACCTGGAACAGCTTCTCTTCAGTCAGATGTTGGGTAAGTAATAACAAGATCTGCTTATCTGCTTGCAATGCTGAGGAAAGAGCAATGCTACAACCAGCCTGGCTGACAGATCCAGCATCCTTACATTTCCGTAGTTCAGCCCTGCCCTGCTCTTGCATAGCAACCACCTTTCAATTTCCTTATCCTGTGCTGCTCACATAGCTATTCTTTGCTTGAAGCTTCTTTGTATGTTAATCATTATTGTCATATTTTTATTTTAAACATGACATTGATGCATTGAACAACCTCCACAACCCTTTTGTTTACATTGCATGCTCATGCATTGCATCTGTGCACATATTGGGCGAGACCAATCTGTGCTCTTTTTGGGGGGTGGGGGGTTGTTCCAGGGGTATATTTGCTGTACTATTGTACCAGTTGAGAAATTGCCAATGTTTGCATCTTTAGCTGCTCTTCAGATTCATTTCCTTAGGCTGTGATTTGTATTACGATTGTATTGCTATTCTTTGTTGTCATTTTAACAATTCGGCACCAACAGATTCAATTCAGCATGTATTATATTAATAATGTCAAGCTCATGCTAGATATGTTTACATATATGCTGTTTAATGTTAAAACGTGAACTTAAAAATAAACCTCACTGGGTTGAATTGTTTTCAAGTCATGGTGGGCAACATATTTAGCCTTGCCGCTGGTGCCATTGATCTGTGGGGCAGTTGACAGATGGTTCCCCTCTCTCTTCCTCTCTCCCCTTCCCTCTCTCTCTCTCTTTCTCTATCACCGGGGGACTTCAAAAGAGAATAATAGGGGTGTCACACTCTTTCAAAAGGTCAGTGACTCAGAATGAGACGGCAAAGACACTCAAACATTGTGTTGTGTTTTCATGTAAGAATGTGGTGAGCGCTATTTACCTTTCCTTTTACCAGACTAATTAGTCACCTTCCTATTCTAATAATGGTTGTCATCACAATACATTATAAAGTATTTTTACTTAAAGGGACAGTTCACAAAATATAACAATTATGTCAATATTTACTATGCTTCATGTCATTCAAAGCATGTGACTTTCTTCTCGAAATGACAAAGGATTTATTTATAGCAGAATGTCCAAGCTGTTTTGTTTTTCATATAATGAAAGTAAATAGTGACCACAGCCATTAACCAAAAAATAGAGTAAATTACAACAGAATTTTCATTTGTGGGTGAACTATGCCTTCATTAAAATTACAATCATAACATGTCTAGCTATTAGCAATTTCTTAACAATCTGGTGCTGCACAACTGTGCTAAATTTTCAATCAGAACCTCAATGTAATTGCTTTATAAACACTGGTGTGGCCAGAAAAATATGGTGTGAACTGGATACATTGAGTTGAGATAGGAGAAAATGGAATTTAATCTATTAGCAATACTCGTTTTTCTCCTTACCTGGGGCTTATTTTGACCTTGCCGCATGGCACCTACTGAACAGGAGTGAGCAGAAATAAAATGAAGTGATGATCTTTAGACTTTATTATTTTCAGCCTCTTGACTGCTGTACATTCTTAATCTCCCTTTGTGGTTGTGTTGTG
>JAZGTJ010004401.1:0-31034 GCA_036877575.1 Botia almorhae | reverse complement strand
GCGCCCTCTCCTGAACTCAGCGGCCGCTCTTCTTCGCCGACCCACCGCCTCGCTCGCACGTGGGCTTTACTGCAGCTCGCTGACTTTTGGCTGGCCGTTGTCACTGCTCCGCAGACATATTATTTAATCTATTGTGCATTTTGGAAATAAACTCTGTACTTTGGTTTTTCACCTGCAATTGGGTCTTTGTCTCGTTCCTGACAGTCTATATCCCAAATGGTAGCTTTGTGTGAGGAACAGACAAAAATTTATTAATATACAATTAATCCTAAAATCGCATTCACATCCGTTCACATCTTTACTCTTACTGTTGCTTTCAAAAGTTTCTGAAAAGGTTGTATTCTTCATATCTCTCTTCCTATCTCTCACAGAGCAACCTACTTGACAGTCAACAGTCTGGATTAAAAAAAGACTGCCCTCCTGTCTGTTACTGAAAGTCTACGGCAGGCAAGAGACAATTCCATGTCGTCTGTCCTAATTCTTCTTAACCTCTCTGCCTGTTGTCATCCCTCTGATGACAACCTCTGATCCTGTTGTGATCCCTCTCCAACCTAGGCAACACTCGACCTGCACTCAACTGGTTCAGCTCATATTTCATAAACAGATCCTTCAAGGTATTATGGAGAAGAGTGAATGTTTCATCAGCTGATCACTGGGATTCAACAGGGATCAGTTCTTGATCCTCTCCTCTTTTCATTATACACAGTTTTTCTATGTGCAGTCATTGAACCATACCACTGTTACACAGATGAAACACAATTTTACTCATCATTCCAGTCAGATGACCCCACCAACTTGACCGGATCTCTGCTTGCCTTTTAACATCTCAGCCTGGATGAGGGACTGGCATCTTCTGCTCTAAAGTCCCAGCCAACCCATCATTACAACACAATTTCACAGTTTAACTTGGGTCATCAACTATTACACCTACTCTGTCCATTAGGAACCTTGGGATGTTTGATCACCAGCTGAAATTTACTACCCACATGGCAACAACCTCTTAGTCATGCAGGTACATACTGTGGACAACATCAAGAAAATCAGACCTTTCTTGTCCAAGCAGACAACACAGCTTCTAGTCCAAGCACTTGTAATATCAAGAATGGACTACTGCAATGCCCTTATCTCTGGCCTTCCAGCCAACCCTTGCAAATGATGCAGAATGATGGTCTTCAATCAACCCATTTATCAAGAGTGCCCACATCACATCCCCCCTGATCCCACTCCAATCTCTGACCCTGGCCTTTAGGACAGTCGCCAGAACTTAACCCTCCTACCTCAACTCACTCCTTCAGACACATGTCCCCTCCCGCAAACTATGGTCTGTAAATGAGCGATGTCTGATTGTTCCTCCACAACGAGGTACCAGATCGCTCTTAGACGTTCACCTATTCTGCCCCTTCCTGGTGGAACAAGCTCCCAGCCTTTACTTGATCTGCTCAGACCATCACAGCTTTCAAGAAACAACTCAAAACACACCTGTTTCACAGACACCTGACTAATCCCTAATGCTCTTATGTTCTTTCCTATATAAAATACCCTTCATCTGTTCATCCTGTCTCTAGCACCAGAATACGATTTCCACTTGTAAATGTAGCTTTGTAGACTTGGCTTGTTGGTTTTTTGGACAAAATCCTTTTATTTAATGCTCCCTCTCTCATTGTAAGTTGCTTTGGATAAAAGTGTCTGTTAAATGAATAAATATAAATGCCATATTTAAGTATAATGTGCCAAATAGGAAATGCAAGATCCAAGTTATGTGCAAATGTGTATGATTTGACAAGTACAGCAAAGAGGAAGATTTTTAGCAAATAACTAGCCTACAAAGCTGTCATAGAAGACTTGGAATAGGGCTGGACTACTTTTATGATACGTTATACTTTATGGTGCTTTTTGTGTTTACACAGCTTGACAAGTTCAAAGTATTTTTCAGAACATTTTGTGTTCTGCAGAGAAAACCGTTTTAAAAGATATGAGTGTGAGTAAATGATGACAGAATTTTCATTTTTTGGTGAACTCTTTTATGAATAAGTGCTTTTGACACTCTCAGCTGTGCAATTGGCAGATTATTTTGTCACTCTTTCAAAGACTAAATGACTTGAGAAACCACATCGTTTTTTCAAGGCATTTTTGTTGTTTTATTCTGTTGTTTGTGACTTGTCCTGCATTAACTTTCTTATGCAATACAATACAAAAACTATTCTATACAAAAATCTATTGCTAAAGCATGCTCCACAAATGGGCCCTGCAGTAATATATCTATAAACAGAAAGTTTAGAAAAACATAAATTTTACAAATGGCTCATATAAATCATGCATATTACAGTCTACTTTCATTAAAAGAGTGGACATATATAACATGTAAAAACCATTACAACAATTTTTTAAAATTTGGCAGTTATGTAGAAATGCAAATATTTGGAGGGCTGTTCAGAGCAGAACACACACCTGACAGGATTGGTGACATTCAGGATGTGATCTATGAGGCAGCATGCTGGCTTTGGCAGGCTTTATTGTTTTATGTGATGATAGATGGAAGCATTTCCCGATGCTGTAAGTGCAAATGGAATCAGGCACGTCATCCACACAGCATAATTTATACAGACCGATCCAATTTCCCCCTCAGAGAACTCAGCTGTATTGATGCACCAGATTTGATCAAATTGTCATTAAAGTAAGAAATATTCCTTGTGCTGTCATATGCCTGCGTCTGAAATGATTGCTTACATTAGGGTTTGATTTGACAATGATTGAAGTACTAAGGACAGGAAACATTATAATAAATGGATGACAATACCTGACCCGTAATTTACTGGCATTATTTATGCATTTTTATGTCTATTTGTTTATTTTTTTTGTTTATTTATATTTTTATTTCTTTTTTTATTTATATTAACTTAATGATTTATAGGGTTCAGTTTAAAGGGATAGTTCACTCAAATTTTGTCATCATTTACACTGAAGGTTCTTTTTGGGCTTTATGGTTCCAAAAAGAACCATTAACTTCCACAGAGCCTTTCTGTTGCATAAAAAGCTATTTGTAGCGAAAAAAGGATCTGCAGACTGTAAAATGTAAGAAAGAAATTATTCTTTTAAGAACCTTTGACTGAAGGGTTCCTTGGGGAACCAACATTTTGGGAACCTTTGTAGTTATTTTATATAGAGTTTACTTAACCGTATGTCATTTTTCTCACTCAAAGGAACAGTACTGTATGGCTTTAGAAGATTCAAAACATAGACCCAAATTGTAATGTATTTTATTTTATTTATTTTTATAGAGCTGTCATTAAATTCAGACAATCAGAACTATTTCTTTGCTGTTCAACAGGAGAAAGGCTTGAAGCAACATTAGAGTGAGTAAATAATGGCAGAATTTTAGTTTTTGGGTGAGCTGTACCTTTAAGGGTTAAAACTGTGCTGCACATTAAATAGATGCAAGACCTGATTTTTTCTACTGTATATTTTAAATTAGGGGCAGAACAGTTCTAGGTGACATAAGCTTCCTGGAATAAAATGGGAAGTACTTATAGAAGAGAACAAAAAGAAGATCTGTTTAAAATTCTGACACCTGCTTACTGTAAATTTGGATTTCTGAGCCACAAGGGTACTGCAAAGACTTCAGATGCTCTTCATAATACTAGTCTTAGTAAATCCTTAGTAAATCACTGATGAATGGAAATGTCATCAGTGTACTGCATATGCTGGGAATGTTCGAATCTTAAAGCCATTCTTTGATATTAAACACTTTACTATATCACCTTGGTTCCAAATTGATAATCTATATGTTCCTTACCAGAAGAGAAAAACAAATATTCAAACTTTGTATACTCATGAGAGTCCATGCAGATAAAAGGAGGAACCAGCAAAATAGTTTTAAAGAAGTGAAAAATATACAGGTCATACAAAACGACCAACGTAAAGGACTAGCCTTTAGTTAACAGTAATGAATATCATGTACTTTCCTTACTTTTTCATAAAAACCAAAGTATAATTGTTTACAGACCAAAGCAAGACAATGTAAAAATATTTCTATTAAAGTTCACATACAGACATCTCAGAAAGCACAATTCTCAAAATTCATTCCTCATCCATAATGAATTGAGCTCAGGCAGTTTAGTACAACATTAATGTAAAAAAAGCAACGGCTTTATAGGTAAGTCTCTCTTTTTAAAAAGAACAGCAGAGAAAGAGCTAAACTAATTTAAACAAACTCATATTTAGCATTTATCAAATTTTCAGCAATAAGAAAGTCCAGTGTGGATGTTGTGCTGCTATTTTCAGTTGAAGTCCCAGTGGAAGTAAATGGAGACTGGAGGGCTATTTGCTAGCTGTCACTTAAAATGAATGTGGTGTCAGTTTCTGGTAAATGGTTGAAAACCTGTTTGGAAGTGAAACAGAATGACACTGTAAGCTACAGCTGTGCACTGGACCAAACTGCAAAACAAGTCAAGAAAGTGAGAATTTAAAGTGTTGAGGTCTATCAGAGACAAGAGATTTGTGACTGCTAGAATTGTTTACATGGTTCAGGCATGGAGTTTTTGAGAAAGGAAAACAGTTCTTATAAAGTAACATACTTATTTTGATCACACACTGTTTATTTAGATTTCAACAAGAACCACATCAGTGAAGAGTTCTTTCATCAGTGAAAAGTTCTTTCAGAACCTTTTATATAGTTTAAAGAACCCTTTTTATGGGTTCTTATGTTACAGAAGTAACAAGTAAAAAGTGTTTATGTATGTTACAGGTTTCTCACTTAGCCATAACAGGCTGAAAAAGAGCCATTTAAGAACCTTTATTTTAGGACTGTATTAAAAGTAGAAGCCAATTAACTTGTTGGCATTTAACAGTTCATTTCCCACAGCATTACAAAAAGCAACCTTCACCAGCAGCACTCACAGAATGTTTTGTAAAATGTTGGAAACATAATAAACACAATATTTTTTTCATATTAGACCATGTTTCTAAATGCAGCATACTTCAAAGCTTTAACCTAACCACAGGGTAAAGCAGAGTAATAGGGAAGTAGTGGACTTCTTCAAGGACGAAGAGTGCAGGTCTGCAGGCCATGTGCATTGTGAGCCACTCTAAAATCACTGCAGCTAACATACATTTGTCATAAAACCATGGGGCTCAAATTCCCCAGGGACGCCCAGAATGCCTCATCAAATGATGCAATGTTCCCTTTCATTGGATTTCTGTTGTGTACCTAAAAGCTTTGATGCCCATTCGTCTTGAAAATAACACCATCTCTCTTAGCCCTTGTGGGCATAGTGACTGTCTGGGCCATTCATCCTGTGCTGCACAACACACAGTCCAGGCATAACTTCATAGCAGGACAAGAAAAGCCTTTAACATACCACTTTGTTCCACTTTAAATCATTTAGATTCAGTTTTCACTTTTTTTGTCCATCAATAATGGGAAATGTGGCAAATGTTATTTGTAGTATTTATTTAAACACATTATAACTGTCATCAGCATAATTTGATGTTCTAGAATGTGAAGGGTTTGATTACGAGAAGCTTCTAAAATGACCTTAAGTTGTGAGTTTTTAGTTAGAACTAAGACAATATTTTGTCATGTTGGTCATCTTGTGCCTGTAAAAGCATGTCAAAACTTTCAAAGAGTTATGTTATGATAGACATTAGCTGTCAACTTCTACATTGTTTTATAAGGTTCATGTCCAAATGTTATTAAAAACGTAATGTTTCTCAAAACTATTGTGAAAAATGTATGCTATGGGCTTTGTTTCAAAACTTTTAAGCATTTTAAGGGTATTTTCCAATGCAAGGGTTTGTTTTCCAAAAGGTCATACCTTCTAATAATTATGCTGCTTTCTAAGATACCTAGCCAAATTCCAGTAAGTATCCAAATTCCAGTAAGTAGCATTGCATGTGTGGCATGTTTTTTTATGCTTATTGTATTACTGCAGTGTTAGCTAGCTTATCAAAGCATTAAAGACAAACTCTAATGAAATCAATTGTGAGTCAGTCTTAATTTCAGTATTTGGTTCTTCGTGATTCTTCAACCCCCAGTTATGCTTGCACATGGGATAACTGAAGGTTTCTTTTATCACACATCTAATATGTTCACTTTTTTCAGTTTCTCATTCTGTTGGGTTGTAATATTGATCTATGAGCACAGTGATTAGACAGCAGGATAAATGATGTCGCAGACGGGGAGGTGTTCTCCAGGGGGTCATTTTATGCTACATCTGTAGATTACGGCTATACGCAGCTCCATCATCGGACCAGAGCTTTTGGCCTGATAGCCATGAGAGTCCAGAAAGACAGGATGTAATTTTAAGAGAAACCTAGTAGAAAACTCCTCAATTATTTTAGACTGGCAAGCAATAGGGGACATTTGGGAACATTTGGACTTAGCACATTAAAGAATTCATGAAATGAAACCATACTGGCCAAACATCATGATATGACTTTCCATGCCCGAAGCTCTGCTCATTCCATGAGGATTGGACTGCCATTCCCAGTTTGCTGACAATGATCTATTCTTGAGTCTTTAGCTGCAGGACTTCATGGCTAAACTTTGGTCTCTGAGCATTAAAAGAACAGTTACCAATATGAATCTTGTGGTAATGATTTTCTTGTCCCTGTACATGTCACTCTGTAAATTGGCTGTGTAGCCCCCCACATTCCAAAATGCGGGAAGTAGATGGAAAGTCTCCAAATGTGGAAAAAATGTTCCTCTGCAAACCATTTGTTCTCCACCTCTGCGTGGGCTGCAGAAAACTGCAGAAAAGATGCTTCTTTTTGGCATTGAATCCCTGGATTGTGCATATGCATTTGTTTTTCTTTTATTTATAAAGCAATAAAAAGGGAAACACTGGTGACTACTACAGGGACTATTGACTGATCTTGTGAATGACTGTCTGCAATATAACTTAAACTCACATAGACCTGTGTTTCTTGTTAATAAATGCATAAACACAAAAGCCCTGTTAAGAAACTGCAGATTAATTTGCTTGTTTACAGACTGCAGCTGTTCTACATTTGCTATAGACACACAAATATCAAATTGAATTTCATCAACACTAGCCTACAATTTAGCATTAACTATTATAGCAATTAATGTTCTTACCCCTTTCATTTAATACACAAGTACTGAAACATATAGCCAAAAGCTAGCTAATAAAATACTTTTCTTCAATTGAAGCCAATAGAGACTGCAAAAAAAATACTAGGCAAAAGAACATTTTTCCTAATAATTTGCATTGTAGTGGGTTACATCACTGTAGGCATTCTGGCAGCCGAGGTACAGCCAGTCTGGTGATAGAGAGCTCTAGACTAATACTGCCATCTTGTGTAACATGAGCACAATCTCCAGCAGGTACTCATGAGCACATTTCTCACCCACAGGTTGATCTGAAATCAGCTTGGTTGATGCTGAAATTATACCATTAGTCCTTCCTGGGGAATATTTCTATCTGACAGGCCACCTTGGCTACCTGGTGTGTACACTGTCGCTGTGGGTGGTTGTTTGACATGTCTTTCCCCATGTAACAAAGTTCTTTAAAAATAAATAAAATTGAACAGCCATATTATACTTTCTGACTAAGACTTGTGTGTTTTCCACATTTCTGAGAAATAGTCTTTCCAGAGACAGGTGATTTGTAACATTGGAGGGGGCAGTTTACAATTAAAGAAGACCCCCTCCCAACTCCACTGGTAAAGGCTTGTAATGAGACTACCATGACAAATTCAGGGAAGATAAAGCCTACAGGCCTGCGACCTCCTTATTATCTGAAAGTGTGAGAGAATTTATCACCAGGCTAAATGAGAGGGTTACCAGAGCCATGCTGTTGGGTTGTGTCAGGCTGAGCTCTTACCACTGTATTTAATTTTTAGGACCACCTACTGGTTTCAGGCACGATTATGTATCAATAGTGGTGCCATCCCATTAAAACATTCCCTCATTTACACGCATCACTGTGGCGACCACCTGTGCTGCGGGGCAGCATAGATCAAGTGGCTGCCCACCTTAAAAAGTGGTAAATGTGGTATTCAATCGCTCTCACTCACTCACTCACTCGGGTGAGATGTGAATATCAGCATTTTTCATCACATGCTTTATTCTGTGAAATAGCAGCATGTGATGAAGCCCGTCATATCACATAAAAATGGAGATAATTCAGAATGGCAAAAGGCTCACATACAGAGCTTTATAAAAAAGTCAGCTGGTGCCCTGTTCTGTTTGTCAGGTACTTGCAGGTGTTAGTGTTTTGGTCAGTAGAGATTGACAGAGCTCTAATCTCATCATTATGATGGAGGTATTGGCTGAGAATCTCAAAACCAGGTGATGTAGTTATTGCACAGAGGCTTCACATTCAGTTTGAAGTCAAGTTAACATTTATTACTCAAAAAAAGAAAAGAAGGATATTGTTTCAAACGTTTAAGCACAGAGATGTCTATATACTGTACAAAAAAACCTCTGCTGTCTGGCAAAATTTAATCTTCACCAGCTAGTAAACTCCTCTTGGTCAAGCAGATTCATGAAAAAGACCATGCTGGTCAATCAGCCTCACTAAACCAGTTTGGCTATGCTGGTCCACCAGCTTGACCAGCACCATACCAGCCTAGACCAATCAAATATGGCCATTTTAATATGGAAGGATTCAGCTAATCTTGTCCAGCCGCAATGGCCTCCAAATTGGCCTCTAAAAGGCTATTTCAAGCTTTGATGCTCTGGATTAATAAAGATCTATTAGTAGTTTGCAACATACTCTGCCTAAAGCTGTGTGGCTTGATCAGAAACACGACCTGCGATTTCCTTCCTCTTGTCGTTCTCAGGCTCTCCAATCTTCCTTCACACACCCCTCCATTTCCAATTTGAGGGAAGGCCTGCAGCTCAACTGCATCTTCCAAGGATTAGAGCAATGCTTTTTTAATAAATTCCACATATCCCTCATTCCAGTCACTGCTAGGGCTGCAAACAGGAGCAAGCAAGGGTTTGTAGGTGTGCAAAAACAATTGATTAATTTTTAACTTTGAAAGGCTTAAGCAGATGACAGGATAGTTGTGAAAGAGATTAAATAAAGTAAAGAGAGGGATTAAATATAAGAGAAACACACAGAGCAACTTCTAAAACAATTGTCACCAAACTGAAATAAAGCTCTGACATCTAGATTTGGTCACATACTGTAGCCCCCTGTGAGAACAGCATGTGCTAAAAAGACCACAGAGGAACCTTGTCAACATGCTGACTGCCTGTAATGCAGGTTACACTGCAATATGGTTACACTGTATTCTGATATGGTTACACCAAGAGAATGATCAACCAAAATTTTAGGCAAGAGCTGCCCTACCACTCTTGGGGTGGCCAGGTCTAATGGGCTGTGGAACACAGTTCTGCCAAACAAGACCTAAACAGGATGAAGCAAGCTTTAATGAGAAGCAAGAAGCCTACTCACACCTGCCTGGCTGACCTGCTCTTGGAGAAATTCCATTATTGTGATTCATACTGTTTTGTCTCTACTGGTGGCCATGGGGGAATCTTTTAGGAGAAAAGGAGATGATGAAATAAAAGCATGTGGTTTCAGAGAATAGAATGTGACTGGGATGTGTTTGTTTAAGCTTTAAGTCTCCACTGAATTTATACCTTTTCACCAGCTCACTCCAAAGAAGAGCCTGGAGGTTTCCATGCATTAAAGAGGCATGGGAGAATCAATTAAGACTCCATTTCTACACTGTCTATCTATCACAACACATAAGATTTTATTGCCAGAGTGGTCATTGGCAGTGCCAGATCTTGGTCTGGATGCTCCTGCAGGATGCCAAGTAAGTTTTCTCCAATTTTATTGAGCACGTTCACCTTCACTGGATGGCCAGGCCAAAGAATATCAGCCTACATAACATTTTGGTTTCTGGCAAAATGTGTGCTGTACTGTGCCACTGTGTAGGGGTTTTGTTAGATACATACAAGTACAGGTTCCTATTTATTGTTATTTTTTGTACAGTCCTAGCTATTTCTCTGCTAACCATATCTAGCTCCTATATATATATATATATATATATATGTATATATATCCTACTTTATGAACTGTATCTGAATGACTAGATGCCTTTAACATAAATCTAGCAACCATTACAGCGTTCTTTATTTTTAAATTTTGAATGGCTTTTTTTGCAGAGATCAGGCATACAAGAAAAGGGGCTCAGACCGTTCAAACAGGCAAAATAAAAGGACGAGGAGGCAGGTGCTAAATCGTTCGTCCATGGCCCCAGTCTCTTCGGCTTTGTGAAAATAGAGGCCCAGCAGCAAATAGCTGCTTCTATTCATTTCAGTACAGCCTCCTGGCAGCAATAGCCGCAGGCATAATTAGAGAGCTCAGCCAAAACCACGAGTAGCTGTCGCAGAGCACCCGCTGTCTAGGTAACGACGTCCCTTTGTTATATGAAGGAGCGCTAGCGCCTGTCCCATTCTCTTATCGGTCTGGGTTCCTTAATCCCCAATCTGAGGTCTTTTCAAACAAATGAACAATTTTATTTTTTATAGAAGGAATAAAGGCGGTGAAGAAAAATATAAAGAGATGGAGGAAAATCCAGAGACAGAGAGAGGATGATACAGAGGGTGCAATGAAAGGGAGAGCAAAGAAATAAAGAAAACGAGCGAGACAGCGAGAGAAAGCAAACATAAGGTTTATCCAAAGCACAAATAATGAGATGGAATAGGAAAACATCCCCACCTGCCCAGCGAGCTCACTGTTTTAGCGCTGAGCTGAGATCTTTTGATGGAGGAGCGTGAACTGTTTTGCATGACAAATGAGGCTGGTGTGGTCGTACAGAAAGCCCAATCAGAGGAAGGTTCATGGCCTCTGAAACTGCATAACTCAGCTGTATTTCACAGCAAACCTTGCTGCTGCTTCCTCCAATAATACATTTATTTTTAATATTAACATTGCCAGGGGAAATGAACATGGCATGACCGCACTGAGAACCTTGAACAGAGTGAGTGGGTAAATGATCTTATATCCAAAACGGTAAGCATATGGGAGGCGTTTTTGGAGCTATCTAAATTAATTAGAGAGCTCTCTAATTTTAAAATTAGAGAGCTCTACAATTACAATTAGAGAGCTCTACAATTAATTTAGAGAGCTCTACAATTGAATTATTACTAGTCATATGTCTCTATTGACTTCCATTAAATTTTAATTACAGAGCTCTCTAATTCAATTCTTACTAGTACCAATTATGATTAGAGAGCTCTCTAATTCATTTATAGAGCTCTACAATTCCAATTAGAGAGCTCTCTAATTTAATTGCTACGAGTCATTAAATTAGAGCTCTCTAATTTAATTGCTACGAGTCAAAATGCAATTGCAGATCATATTTGTAGAGCTCTCCAATTCATTTGTTACTAGTAAGAGTGCAATTGCAGAGCTCCCTAAATAAATTAGAGAGCTCTCTAATCGTAATAGTAGAGCTCTCTAATTAAATTTGAGAGCTCTTTATTCTGTGTCAGTTTATTACGCTAATCATGTCTTATGCTTTTTCATGTGTTCATACTTGTGTATCAAGCTCCTGTAGATCAGTTGGCTAACGCAGTGCATTAGTAGTGCAGACGTTGTGGGTTCGGTTCTGAAGGATGCATTTTTATTAAGTGTTTAACTTAACGTTTAATTGTTATGCTTTTGATTAAAGCATCTGCCAAATGCATAAATGTAAATACATCTCACCATACACTTTTACATTGGGGGGACAGCTGTCAGGTGATGTGACCCTCATGTTCATATAGTAAATTCTAAATAGAATACCAATTGGCGTTTTAGAGCACCCTAGTGGCAATTTTGGGAAATTACCATGATAGCTTACAGGAACCTTTTTTGTGATGTGATATACTCAAATTTGAAAAAAGTGTTGCTACGCCCCTGCACGAGAAGCTGGCTGGTGAAGTTTGGCGATAGTTGGCCTTTATTAATAAACGTTGACAATATATACTCTGTACTTATTTGGAAAATTATTGACGAGAACTAACCTATTTATTTATATTATTTTTTAATTCCTCTGTCTCAGAATAGTTCTGTCTTAGTCTTCACTGTATAAGGCATGTAAAAGCAGTCTCTGGAAGATGATATTTTATAAAAAGACCAGACACACCAGACAAGAATGCACACTGCAGAATATTGTATTTTTTATACAATACTTCTTTTATATTTCATTAATCTATTGAAATGTTGTGAATTTTCTTAGCTCTTACATTTAACAATACTCCAAGGTGATTAAATATAATTACTAAATATAGCCTTTCAATAAAATCCTTGTAGTCATCTTAATACTAGAGTCATGTGAATTCAATTAATATGCTTCCAAAGTCTGTAAATATATTTCAGGATAATAGCGAACCACACGCAGGTCTTTTATTTTGAATTGCAATTGACCATAGGCGGGATTTTAAGGAAGCGTAAGTCTGAGTTTTTTTTAGTACAAATGCAATTGTAGAGCTCTGTAATTATAATTCTTACTAGTAATAATTGAATTAAAGGGTTCTCTAATCGATATTGTTACTAGCAGGGGCGCCGCTAAGGGGGGGAAAGTTAGGACAATTCTAAGGGCCCATGCCCTTTAGGGGCCCCCAGAGATTATCTGCTTTATTAGTAATAACACTACTAGGGGGGCCCAACCTCATATTTTGTCATAGGGCCCAAAATTGCGAGCAGCGCCCCTGGTTACTAGTATCAACTGGATTGCAGAGAGCTCACTAATTGTATTTGTAGAGCTCTATAATTGAATTAGAGAGCTCTCTAATCCATTTGTTACTAGTAAGAATGTACTTGTAGAGCTCTCTAAATGAATTAAAGAGCTCTCTAATCGTAATTGTAGAGATCTCTAACTGAATTAGAGAGCTCTCTAATTCAATTGTTAATAGTAGAATGCAATTACGACGAGTACTGCTTGGGGCATTAAAAGACAAAAGCGCCTCCCATATAAGCAGGTTATTGCAGCTCAGAAATATGGTTAGAAAAGGAACTGACGGGTCTAGACGTAGACCTGATGGTGCTGATTTTTATTTTATTTTTTACTGAGAAGGCAATATTATGTGTTTATGGAAATATTGAAGTGACTTACAGACAGTATAGACAAAACAACATAGCTATACATATTATCATATAACATATGATATAGAATAATTGTTACGGTGGAGGCTCCAGCTCCCTCTCCACCGCGGCAGCAGAGGGAGCCATCTCCGGAGTACTGACCACTTCACCACGGAATACAATTCCCACAAGCCTTCATCACGCATCTGATTACTTCCTGATACACACCTGATCATCATTTCCCAAACATATATAAACTGAACTGAAACATTTGCCAGTTGCGAAGTCTTGTTTGCCAAGTGTAACACTTCTGAGCGTTTTCCATAGTTTACTCTGCTGTTTGTGTATCGACCCTGATTGTCTTTGGATTTTGATTCTTGCTGCCTGCTTATTATTGGATTGTCTTTGGTTTATCAAGTATTTGCCGCCTGCCTTGATTCTTAGTCTGATTTATGGTTTTTCTAGTACTCTAGTATGAAGAGTTTTAAGACATAATCAGAGTGATATATGTTGTAGTATTGTATTGTTTTTTTGCATGGGTACCAACATGAAATGATATGACTATGAAACAACACATAAAACATTCTGAGGAACAATTCAAAACTTCACTATTCAAATTTAAGCTTATTAGTCAATGATGTGACTCATTTTGTGGTGCAGATCTGTTTCAGCCCAAGTCAATTAAAAATACATTAAATGCATACAGACAATGACTGAAATCTTATCTACTTATCTACTATGATGGGCAAATATACATGACATTTGTATAAGAAGTAATATTTTTCACCTTGAAACTAAAAAATGAATTTTTGAAGACATGTTATGTATACATCCATTCAATTACATTTTGCTTGATTTTCACACCACTTGACATTTTGAGAGTCATTTAATTAAATTTATGTTTGAAGTTGTATTATTAGGGTTATTCAAAAATATATGAAACCAACATGAAAACAAAAATTACCTTAATAAGCTTGGCACAAACTATATTTTATTCTTTTCATTATCTTTGGCATTTATATTTGTCATTGACCCCTGTCCCGACAAAACTTCTGTGGTGATAACTCCATACATCAGCAGGGAGAGGTGACAGATGACCAATCAAAACTATTATTAGAGATTTTGAAATTAAGATGATGTTGTCTGTAGCTGTAACCTGATTAGTGAATATCCAGGGGTTGGTTATTAAATGATTACCCTACCATTACAACAGCTCAAGTAAAGGATCTTATCATTTGTCCTATGAAAGGTTGGGGAAAAAGCCTTTGGGCTTTTTCAAAGAGATTTAGTTGCATTATGTTTGTATTTACATAAAATATTTCTTCATTTGTCTGTTTGACTAATGAAACATTCTGTGAATTGAAGAATCCCACTTTCAGTGGGAGACATTTGTTAACACATATTTTCTTCACTACCAAAATATATAAGATATATAGATGTTTTATGGTTTTTCAATCAATTTCAGAGTATGATAAAATGTGAAATCTGTTGGCATGCCATTATTAACCACAAGTTGGCAGAATGTGTTACATTGTCTTAATGTCCACAGATCAGGACCCCTATTTTACTGCTGCTGTTTAATAAGTGTAAAAAATGTAGGGTGATTTTGTTTTATGAAAAATTACACCAAAACCTGTCCATAACTCACAGCAATGAAGCATTTATATAACCTATTAAACAATGCTGTTAAATTCCATTGACATGGTTTACCATGGCAAACTGAATGTATTTATTTTGAATATAAAAGAAAACGATACAGCAAATGTAATCCTCAAACATAGTCTGTTCCTTACCCTCAACAACCAACTATTTTACATTTAGTCTTTTATAGAGCATAATAATTAGATTATAGTCTGTTTTAAAAGTTTCATAATATATGTATTGTTGTTTTAAAATGCTAATATATGTATTGCTAATATAGAATTGATTACATTACATATGACAACGAGAGTACAGTAGATATGCTTTTTATTGAATTGAAGTGTTGTGGAATTAGTAAAAGTGATCTGTGATACAAGTGATTCACACACACACAAACATACGCACACTAATGAAGCTGCTTTTATCATCCATTATTGCAAGTGTGATTATCAAACTGTCAACATGCAGCGCATGCTCACAAAGAACTTCCAGAAGGTGACCTTTCTGTGATTGTAACCATAGAAACGGTATGAGAGAGGCACAGCTTGTCCACACACGGATAAAGATTCACAGCTAGAGAAAAATTGCTTCTGTGTAGAAAATATGTACAACCGAGTATGAATTGAGGAAACAAGGACTTCTTTTAGACCTGCATTATACACAAACATGAACATTTCAATATTTTCCTAAATATACAGGAGACACACTGACAGATTGCATGCTGGGAAGGCTGCAACCACTGTAATCAGACCTTTTTACCAGATGGCCATCTGTTCACAGTTTAGCACCCTTTATAATCCTCTCTAGCAACATTTTTTTTAAATCAATAGTTTTTTGTGAAATGGCAAAAACAAATACATTTCCCTCTAACTCAAATTACAAAATTATATACTGGTTCACAACCACACATTTTATTATTAGCAACAATGTAAATGGCATGTAAATCTATCTAATTGCAGCAATTAGTAGAATTTCCACTGTGTGTAACTAACCAAAAAAATAACCTGCTATATAAAAGTCAGGATGGCTCTGAAAAGGTGATTCAGGATTCTTATTCCAGGAATCCATTGTGTACACTTTACGATGGAGTAGCTTTACTAGAGCAACAGATCGTTAAGTGGTTGCTATAGAGGACTCCCATGATAAAAACATTAGAGGCAGTTTCCAAGTCTCTGTGCATGAGTCTCTGTGAGTCAATGACTTGCATGCGCATGTCAATGTGAAGTCCCTGCAGGCAAGGAGAAAACATGCTATGATGGTACAGATACCATGAAATTGGAAATATTTGGAGCATGAATCCATTTTAGACTGGATGCCAAGATTAAGAATATTTACATCTTGACATTTTCTGCATTTGGCAGACAATGTAATCCAAGGCTAATTACAATGCATTCAATATATACATGCTTTCCCTAGATATCAAACCAATTAATTTGATGCTGCTAGCACCATGCTCTACATAGATATTATAATTAATGTAAACTTGTTAATTGTATATTGTATGATTCTTTGTTTGTAAATTGCATTGGATAAAAGTACCTGCTAAATGTAGGAAATGTGAAAGTAAAATTAAGTGCAATCACAAAACAATTAAACTGTTATTTCACAGCATGTGTGGTTCTCTCTGCTGTTTAGTTGAAATATGCATCTCACAGCCTCTGACTGCTTGCTCTAGCAGAGCTGCTGTGTATTTTGTGCAAGCAGCAGGAGGTGAAGAAATTTTTTGTAGGTGCTCCCTGCATTTTCCACAAATAATGCAGGAATTGATACAATGTTCCAGAATACTTTAACAGGAAACTGTTAAACAAGTGTTTAAGAAAAGACAGGTGCTCCAAAGATACTGGGAAAAGAACATTTGGACTGGGTCACAGAAAAGGTTCTTGTAATGTTCATTGTTTGAAAACATATGTGATTCAGCAATTATGATCAGTAGCTTGTTCTTATTGAAGCTATATCCAAAAAACGTGTAACACTTTTGTGCTACAACACTGTCTGAGAAACTAGTACATATGAAATGGAGAAAGACTAATGTTTGCCAATAGAAGATAAATTACCTGCCACAGAACTGACTGCAGCCAAGCTTAATGTGAGACTAAGAAGAACTGACTGCAGCCAAGCTTAATGTGAGACTAAGAACTGTGTAAAACTTGTCCTGATGCAACATGTAGAAAGATCTCGTTGAAAAGAGGACTATTGATTAGTCATTTCAAGATTGCATTTTTGAGTGACACTTGGCCTAAAGCTTACAATAAATGGTCAGCAGTCAGGATATAAATAATTCACACTTATAAAGAAGTATTGCAGTTGGAGTGAAAACCAGCACGGTTTTAAGACATTGTTAAGTAACATAATTAAATGAGACAGACAGCCATTGTTTATTTGGTTAATTACAGAATATTGAGAGGCTAATTAGCCTCTAATAAATAAAAATCAAAATAATTAGAAATACGAAATAAGAAAATGGCGTACATTAAAGGCCTACCCTAAAATGTCTAAAGGGACTGGAAATTTTGTTTTATCTGCTTGTCCAGTTCGATTTCTCAATGGAACATGATTATTATTGACTAACGTGTAAATAATTATCTACATGTACAACACGAAGGGTTGTGATACAAGAAGGTTTCAGTATCAATTTACACTGGTAAGTCACACACAAGTCAAATAAGCATTATAAATCCAGTGGAATATTTTATTGCTTAGAGATTTCTCTTTTATAGCTTAGGACTATACAGCTCACTTGTTTGAGTTCTCAGTTATCTTTCATTTATATGACTTTGTCTGAGATGGAGAGTATATCCATAGCAGATCCATTTGCTTTGCATTTACATTTTTGCTGTGTAGGAGAACCAATTGGGGCATTACATGACGGTACACACAGGATTACAGGTGAATACAAATCAACAGCAAAGTTTGGGCATATTGTATGCGCAGCCCAAATTGTCTGTAGGCACATTCATAGTCAGAGCGTTCATCTGGAATTGCTTCCATTAATTAGCAGGTCCACAACGTGTCAAGACTGCTGTTGTTTCAGGTGAAGTCAAATACCATATCAGCATCTTTGTGAGGAGAAGATTTTTTGATGGCCACATTTGTACTGTAGAGTGCATGTGTCAACCACCTGTGTTTGCACATGGTCAAACTAAGTATGCTTAGAAAGGCTATGCATACACCACTATGCATACTGTATTTGTGTAGCATGGATACATTCCCAGGCATACTACATCCTCCATGATTTAATTGTCATGCGGCCTAAGACACAATATGAGATAAGACCAATCAGTGTATGACTTTAAAGTAGCACTGCTTCAAGTCGAACACACCAACACACCTAACTCAGGTGTTGTTAAAGATGTAACCACTATGTAGTATTTTTAGTTTGAAATGAACAAAGTTTAGTTAATGAGCAAGAACATTTTAGATCCATCTTTCAAACTGTGATTTTGCCTTCCCCAAATCACTACGATAAGCCTTTAATAATTTTATTAATTTTATACCTGTCAGGATGAATTTCACAGGAAATTGTCATATCTGTCAACAGAGACAAGTATCTCTGTCTATTCTGTGCGAAGTTTAAAGTGGTTTGTTAACGTGGGAGGAAAAGGTCTATTGAACATGGATCATGCACAACATCAAAGCCTGGGTTATCAGAACAGAGCATACAGGGCATACTGGGGGTGTATACTGCAAATTGGATACACTATTTCATGTACTGGTTTTCTCATCTTCTGAAACAACGGTAGAGTTAGGCCTTTGTGGACACAATAATCAATTCCAATCACACATGCAACAATTAGCATGGTTAAGAAGTTTAGGAGTGGCTACAAACCTTAGCAGTTAATGTAAACATTGTTTGTTCCTGAGCAGGGCTTAACCAGAAACTGAAAAATTAATGAGGTTAAAATGCTGCATTAACATGTTACCTAACTTGTTGCTCCGAGGAGACTGCTTCTGAATAAAGCAGTACCTGATGCATGGGCTCTTCTGCACAGATTTTCTATTTATAAAAATACATCGACTCTAAGCAACATTTACTAGACTAAATAATGTGACAACTAACACCAATTTTAAGTATTTGAGCTAATTTCCAGTGTGCAGACTAACATCTGTGGTAGAACAGCATACGTTTTATAAGACATTTGAAACTTATTAAAATGCATCCTAAGGTGCACACAAACACATTCCGTATCATACTTTTCCAGGTGGCTTGCAAACGGAAGACACAGTCGTTGGAAGACACGCTCCCACCCTCTCGCGATGTTCTGGATCTGACGCAAGCGCACTGCGTCTCTTTGAGTCAGGCTTTTCGAAGGCTAGAGAGCTCAGAGTGATGGAAGCCGAGTGAAGAACAGCAGCCAGCGATCACTCTCCCGCCTGGTTATGACAGGTATTTATATTTATTTAGTTTTACTAAAAACACTGTCACGAGCGATTAAAAGTTACAGCGATAGCTGTTATATTGATAACATAGATTTGTAAATGTTTGCGTTATGTCTGTAATGAAGGACACGTCATTTGAAGGTTAAACTGGCTGAATTCTTAGGGCTGCCTTAAAAATTTGATGTTAAACTGCCTAATCTTAATTCTCATTTTATATTGGTAATTAAATCGATCGATTTTCAAATGTATAAACATATATATAATAACATAATATAATAACAACTAACATATATGTAATGTTAATGGATACATAGAAAACAACGTCGTTTATGACGTCACACAGCACGCTACGAGGGATTCAGCACCAAGGACAGCGGCTTGAGCGCTCTGCATTGTCATTTATAACACAGTGTGCTTCAAACGTGACCACAGAAAAGTTGTGACATAAGACATATAAGAAATACAAGAAATAGAAATAGAATAGTAGAAAAATTCTACTTTATGTTTAATGAACTATTTGTCACTATAACCAATGTGAATATGTTAACTGCATCTTGTATGCTTTAATAACAGTTATCAATAAAAAACACGACATTTTTATAATACGGGTAAATACAGAAAACATGCTATTTTGATGAAATAATTTAAAACTGTGTAATAAATCAGAAAGAAAATTAAGCAAATTAGAATAATTTTTACTATAGTAATCTACTATTAGTAATTTTTAATAATTTTCTGACATTTTGAACGTGCTATATACATATATTTCATGTATATTTGTTTTCTGACATAATTTTATTTATAATTTATTTCATAATTAAAATAAAGAATTAATCAGTTCTTGTGGCAAAAACAGAACACACAGAGAAACAAAGAAGAGGCTCATTCATATGCTGGGGGAAAGCTGAGTCATTTCCTAATCAGTTTCAGCAGGTACACACTGAGCCATGATTTAATTACAGTGTTCTGCAGGAAGCTAACAACCCAATTTCCCCCGCTTAAGCTCTGCGTTCTCATCGTACAAACCTCCTTTCAGAAATATTAATATTTGAACCTTAGCAGCTGCAATAACTCACCGCGCAAACCTAACATTTGAACATACCCTTTTCCACCATGACATTAACACAGAATAATTAAACAATCAGGTTCATCTTTGAGCCTGCTGGTCTCATTAAATGCTGACATATGATGTGTCATAGGAGCAAGTATACAACACAACACCAAAATCAGGTCCAAACTGATTTTCAGATTGAAAATGTGGCCATTCAAGTGCAAAGTTTCACTGAGTTTCAGAAAGTTAGTACAGCTTATCTGTTTAAACGTGAAATGTGGCTTGTTTGCATTGTTAAAATCTGACTGCTACAAGAAACCTATTTCTAGGTTCATTTTAAATATGTGTAAACACTGTGGTTCTTTGGTGTTTTACCAAAGTTTGCTCCGATCTCTCTTGAATTCTTTGAACAATGTCATTAGTATTTCATGCGTGGTTAAGTTTTCTGTAATAAATGTCTGTCACAATGATGGGATACTAGGAAATGTTAGATATTAAGCGAACATGTAAATTTGAGAATATTTACATATTACATAACAGAATTGCAAATGTTTTGTGCCTGTGTCTATGTCTATATGCTTGTACAGATGTGAAGGATGAATTCTTGCTCAGAGATCTGTGGGTCGGATTATGCTGAGCAGGGCCATGGTGTACTCAGCAGCAGTTACCAAGGTTACGGGGTACGTTCCTACCTGCACCAGTTTTATGAAGAGTGCACCGCCTCCATCTGGGAGCGCGATGAAGATTTTCAGACACAGAGATCGCCTAGTCGCTGGAGCTCTGTTCTCTGGAAGGTGATTTTCCCCTAAATACTGCATTGTTTATATTTGCATTTGTTTATTTAAATTGAGTAATATAAAACAAACTCCACACCCAGCTGTTCAGAAAACATTAATTAAATTGGTGAAATTTGTGTAGACTTTGTAATCAGAATTTATGCGCATCCAAAAATAACAAGTATTCATTATTTCTCAGACATAACTCAGAAAAACAAATTGCTCACAGATACACACTTAACTTTTAAGCTATTAAGCTATTAAGGAACAGATTTTCTAAGAGTATGATTCAAACATTTGGTGAAACAAACCTCAAAATGTTTGACTAATCCAGTGAGAACTCTTTTTACATAACATTGATTATATCCACCTGATACCTTGTAAAAATGACTTTGTTTCCAGATAAACGTATGCATCTTCATTATGCATACATTAGGCAGCTATAAGCTAGCCAATTTCCTGCTAGTTTTGGTCAGTAGGGAGTAGCAAGGAGTCACAAAGGCAGGTCTTACTAAACCCAAAGCATGCACTTGGCATTCAGTAAGGTAAATTTTTCTCCTTCTCTCACTCTCAGGTCTGTCTTGCGCTTGGAGCTCTCATTCTGGTAGCTGGGTTATCAGTGTTGCTGGTGGGCTATGCCACCCCCCCTCGACTGGAAGCATTTGGTGAAGATGAGCTGCTGTTTGTGGATGGCCGTGCTGTGCGTTTCAACCGTGCTCTGGATGCCTGTAAGCTGACTGGAGCCGTGCTGTTCTGTGTGGGTGGTAGTGGTATGGCGGTTGGATTGCTGCTGGCTGCTTGCTCTCAGGGCAGCTCCAAAGAAGAGCTTAGGCTGCAGCAACGTTTCAAAGAGCGCCTAGCCGAGATCCAAGCTTCTGTGCAACCAATCACCCGCGCATCGACCCCTGGAGAGGGCAAGGTGCCCGTAACTCTCTCTAAGGTGCAGAGCGTCCAACCCGGGGCAGAGACCTGACCTCTGCTTTCCTCCTTTATGACCAAAATGACCCTGTTAAAGGTCAGCTAACCATTTTTCAAATGGTTTTGTGCAAAAGAAAACAACAGTTCTAGGAACAGTAGAGATAGATAATTTTGCACTTTCTCTGACGCATATCATTCGTCTATATTGACAAAGAGTACCAAGAGTATTTATGGTAATAGCCATTATTGTAACTGTACCCTATAGATTATCACGCTGAAACACTGATAAGCGGTGCTCTTGAATAATGAAATACAGCACAAATATACTCACATGCTACGCTAATGACCGATAACAACTGCTAGGAAACAAAAGATCTACGATCAATTATAGGCAGCTGTTTTACAGAGCAACATCTGTCATATTCTAGAAGCATCAGGGCATGTGGGTTTTATTCATTCTTCATACAAAAACAAGCATTATAGAATGGGGAAAAGAGTTTCACTTAATCTCAAATTTCCCTTTTTAAAATCATCCAGAATGATTTTCATCTTTGAGACTTCACAATGTTTCCTGGTAACAGTAGATTCACAATCACAATTTACAGCTTGATATATGAGCTGGAGCTGTATTAGACAGTGAAAAGTAATTTAGTAAGACTCATAAACAAGATGAAAGTCCATTGGGGCCCTGTACATTACTGGCTAATTCATCATTGCTGCCTTACCAACACTGTCAACAGAAATATGACACTATTTTGCTGCTTGTTCGAAAACCTTCACATTGGCTCATTACTGTCACCTACGGCACAAATTTTCTCCCAACATCTCCCAAACAATGCTTCACAGTCTATTGCTACAGTCAATCAATAGTTACTTGACAGAAGAGGGTGTTCCAGACAGCCAAAGCCATAATTCTGCACATGGTGGCAGCATGTCAATAACAAACATCTCTCTTTTCTGCTCAAATACATCGTCACTCGCAACATCAAGGGCAAAAATAGATTAACACAGAGAGACGCCTGTGGGATTATGTAATATCTTCTCATTGTGTAGCACATAATTCTTGCCTCAGCCTCCATTTTCTCAAGAGGACATTCCCAGTCACTGTCTGTAGATAATTACATTTATTGGAGCGAAGCCTATTAAGAGTTTTCATGTGCTTCAGCTAATGTTCTGCGATAATGCCGCTTTTTTTTTGTTGTGTTTGCTTCATGACAGCATCACTGCTGTTTTTTGTTTATGAATTTCAGCATAATACATAAATGATTTTTTGTAGGTATTTAATATCTTTTTGATAGTCATGTTGTTTTCCTTGATTAGTGCTTTGCATATTTTAAAAGTTGCATGCTTATACAGTAAAGAAAAAATTGAACAGAAATGGTGACTGTAGCCATTTATGTTAGACATTCATTGACTATTGATTATGATGGTTATTGCGTATTAAGCAGTACATTCAAATGTTTGATACTGTAAAACCTAATTAATTTTTATGAGCCATTCACGCAAATCACAACATATTATAAATTAATAAATGAAAAAATGTAATTACTAAGAAAGCTCTGCTGGAGCAAATAAATAAATATAAACCAATTATCAGTTATACAGTACATGAGCCTAACATTTTCCCTGTTCTTATTTTAGATGGCACTTTACAGATAACTTTACACATGTGTACAAGAGATCACAATGTTGGTAATTCTCTCAAACTATCAGAGCTTTGGGTTTGTGCTGTGGGCTGTTGGGAAATTGTATTAAAGGTCATTGAGCAGTTCTTATTCTAACAGAATAAACATACGTCTGTTTGTTACTGCACCTGTCTATGTTTTTAATGCTTGTCTGCTCTGACTTTGCAAATGAAAACAATGACAAGTTATTTGTGCATTTCTATAATTGTTTTCATGGCTTGGAACACATGGAACACATGTAGCGTGTTCCTGTAGCTTCACTGGTAAAGCATGGTATGGTAGCAGTGCAAAAGTCATGGGTTTGATTCCCAGTTAATTCCATATGATTTATTATGTATTACAACCCATAGCAGGAAACATCTCAGAACGACTTATGTCTCTAAATTTTCCACCCCTGAGTCTGTAGGGAGGCAGTGGGTGGGCTAAAAATAGATGTTGAGATGAGTGAGTCATGGGTGAGGGATCTGTTATTGTCTCTCAGGTGGAAATGACTCATTCACACTGTTAACCTGAAACATTGCAGCAGTAAGTGGAATAAATACAGTGCTACCTATATTTTTGGCCAGAATTATGTATGTGTCCATGGTACATATTTCTTATGTTTTATTTGAGCTACCAGCTACCCAATGACTTAAAATAACACCCAATAATTTAAAGAAATGTCTGTAATAAGAACAAGTCATTCTATTTTTTTCTGAGATCCGCCTGTATTTAAGATCATAGAAAAACTGGCTGCCTGGTTGTTCTAGTTTATACAAATACAAGACAAGGAGACATTTAAGAGCTCATATGCACATTGGGTCTGATACAAACAGTGAAACATTACAAAATTATGTAGTTTGGTAATATTAGAGAAATCTTTTTTTCATTCTGTCTCATTTTCTCATCCTAATAACTTTATTGTTTAATTTTTTCATTTAAGCATGAAATGATTTTTTCATACAGTGTATTATAATGTGACTAGAGCTGTCAAAACAACTGTTCAAAACAGACATAAAGTAGCAAAAAAGTCTTACAGCTAAAGGGATAGTTCACCCAAAAATGATAAAAAAGCCATCATTTTGTCAACCTCGTGCCATTTTAAACCTATATGACTTTTATCTTCTGTAGAGCATGAAGATATTCTGCAAAAAAAGTGATATAGGTTTATAATGACATAAAGGTGAGTAAATGATTGAAGAATATTCATTTTACAGTGAACTGACCCTTTAAGCTACAGTAGATTCCCAGTATTCTAAATCTATACAAAAACTAAATTCTATGAGCTGTAGTTTTCAAATCTAATATGTGCTTCTAAACATTTGAGCTTGGCACATGAAGACATTCTTGTGTATGATTTTATTGTGTGATAAATGTCTCAGTTTGAAGTCATATGGGTTTGGACATGAGGGCAAGTAAATTATGACAGAATTTTCATTTTTTCCTTAACTATTCCTTCAAGCCTTGCTTACTGATTGCTTTTACACAGAGAACCCTTTAGTGTAAAAGCTCTTCACTTAAAGTGAACTACAGACTTGCACAGATGACAGTGTGGATGTCTAATTGTGCCAGAACTCTCCAAAATAAAGATACACTTAATGAATGACATACCCAGACAGACATACAGACAGACAAATAGATATTGGATAATATAAATAGACAGGTAGGTAGGCATACAAACAGACATCTTTTTGTAAATGTTCAAATTTGTAAAATATGCCTGTATTTATATAAGCAGCTTATCATTTAGCACTGATGTTATTCTGATGTTAAATCTGTTAGAATGTTAATATAATATTAATGACAACAACATATACAACAGTGCAGGAATAAAATATAAATCTGTACATTTAGCTTTCAATAATCTAAAACAAAACATCTTTAGAAAACATTATAATATTAGTTAAACATAATGGCTTTAGCGTTAGACTTTTTTTTACAATAATTTTGTTACTTTGTGGATAATAATAGATTTTCCATAAATGTCCATATATCCTAACAGGCTAATTTAGCTGTGATATTACATTTGCTCACATTATTCTAATTTTAATTAAATAAATTATGAATAAATTAGTAGTAATCAATGTAATTAATATTTCATCTTAAAGGAACAGTTCGCTCGAAAAATAAAATCTGCTATCATTTGCTTAACATTTTTACAGACTAGTATGACTTTATTTCTTCCAAAGAACAAAAAAAAGGATTTTTTTTCCATATAATAAAAATGGCAACTGGGGCTGTCAAGCTCCAAGCACCACAAAATAAAACATCATAAGGGTGACTAAATGATGACAGCACTTAGATTCATGGGTAAACTATTACTTTATGTTTTCTTGTCTTTTCATTCAGCATTTGTTGATACTTCCTCACTCTGATCTGGACTCTGTTCTGTCTGGTTTCTCCTCACTGTTTTCCTCTTGTCCTTCCAACTGCGTCTCCTCTTCGTTCTGAGTCTCTTCTGCCTCAACTTCCTCTTTCTTCTCTTTAACATCATCATTTGCCTCTGGTTCTGATGTCACTGCTTCATCTTTATTCTTTTCATCACCATCATTCTTTTCTCCCTCCATTTCTTTTTTCTCATCCTCTGTGTTCTCATCTTCTTGTTTATTCTGTTCTTCCCCATTATATGGTGATTCCTCTGATGCTTGGTTCGGTTCAGTTTCTGTTTTAGATAAGCCGTCTACATCAATTTGCTCTTGAGCATTGTCCTCTTGTTCTGATGCCAGACTGGCTTCCTCTGCTTCCTTTAAAAATAACATTACATATCGTCATACTACATTATGTCTACTAATAAGTACTTATAAGTAATATAGTAGCATCTATTGTCTTGCATCACCTTTGATTCAGCAATCCTTTTTTAATTAAGAACTTTTTCCTGTGTATTTGATTTTTGAGTAGGAAACTTTTCCTGAAGGAGGAAACGTCAACTAACTCACTTATGACGTATGGGGTCTCGCTTGAGAGCCCTATCACCTTTGAATAGAAAAAAAACGCACCAATGAATATTGGCCCGAGAAAAAAGAGCTAATGAACATTGGGCAAAGGAGTTGAGGGCCGCGTCTCGCCTAACTGGAAGCGGGTATATAAAGCCGGCCGCAGCTCGCTTTCATTCAGGTTTGTGCCGAGGAGCCGAGATGTGTCCTGGTCAATCAGCGGTAAATCAGGCTTGTGGCCTCACCTCGCCTGAGTGATAGTAGCCACCACATATGGGGGTAGGTCACTTAGGGCCTCTGCGTCCCATCCAAGAACCATACCTGGAGGTTCCAAAAACCGGGCGCGAGTGCCAGATAGTGCCCTGTCCCTGAGAAAGGTCCTTTCCCAGAGGAAACTGCCAGGGAGGGGTTGTCGCAAGGAGCATTAGGTCCAAAAAACAGGTCCGGGTGAACCAGTATGGCACAACCAGCAAGATCTGCTCCTCGTCCTCCCTGACCTTGCACAGGGTTTGTGCAAGAAGGCTCACTGGGGGAAAAGTGTATTTGCGTCATCCCCGGGGCCAGCTGTGTGCCAACGCATCCGTCCCAAGGGCGGCTTCGGACAGGGGATAAAACAGCGGGCAGAGGGAGGACTCGTGAGAGGCAAACAGGTCCACCTGCGCCTCCCCGAATCGACCTCAGATCAGCTGGACTGCCTGGGGATAGAGTCTCCAATCTCCTGGGCTTCACAGCTGCTGTGAGAGCACGTCAGCCGCATGGTTGAGCTCGCCTGGAATGTATGTGGTGCAAAGTGACCAGGCGCCACTGACTCCAAAAGGAGGAGATGGTGGGTGAGTTGAGACATGCGACGTGAGCGTATACTGCCTTGGCGGTTGATACACGCTACAGTTGCTGTGTTGTCCGTACGAACAAACACATGCCTGCCCTGCAGCAACGGATGAAACCGGCGCAGGGCCCAAAGCACTGCCAACAACTCAAGGAAATTGATGTGCCACAGGCATCGAGGTCCTGTCCAAGAGCCCGAAGCCATTCGCCCGGTGCACAACAACATGCCTAGACACTTGTTCTAAGGGCACCCCAGCCCGTAGAAAAGCAATGTCCGACTAAGGGCTGAAGGTTTGGCGGCAGAACGGTGTGACAACCACACGGCCTGTACTGCGGCGCAATGCCCATCCCAGTACTCGGTCATGTTGCCAGTGCTGCAGTGGTCTCATATGCATCAGGCCGAGCTGTGTGACCGTGGCCGTGGATGCCATATGCCCCAGGAGCCTCTGAAAGTGTTTCAGTGGGACCACTGTCTTGGCTCTAAACATGTTCAGGCATCGCAGCAGTAACCATGCATGCTCTTTGGAGAGGAGCGCTATCTGTTCTTTCCTCTTCCTTGTGGCGCTGCTCGAGTGCCTTGGCCTGATAAACCTGCAGGATGGCCACGGCAGCAGGGTGGAGGCCGCCTGTCCAATCGCACTGTAAGCTTGGCAGCAAGCTGCAAAAGGGTTACAGGCTTGGACAGGGAGACATGGGCAACTCCTCCAGGTGGCAGCACTTTGCGGGCACTGGGGCACCACATTTGCATACTCCACTGGAGGAATCTCCATATATCCCTCAGTGGCCCCTCATCAAGGGTAGTGAGAGTGAAGCTCCAAGCTCCTCATGCGCTTCCGGTAAAAAAGGCCCGGGGCAGGACGGGGGATCCCGTGCAGCCTCAGGAATCAATCCTCCAGCCGTGCACACTCTGGCCTGGGCGGAGGGCTTTACTCCAGTCCAGTGGCCGCAGCTGCCCGGGCAAGCATGGCTGTCAACTCTGAGTCAGAGTCCAGAGAAATGACCCGGCCCGAAGGGGGGGATTCCACCCCATGCTTAGAGAAGAGCAGCTTACTCTCAGATGCAGTGATCAACACCTGGTCCTCATCTGGAGCACCGAAGGTGATAACGAGTCCCATGGGGGGAGCACTGCCACGCTGGGAGGTCCGCAGGGAATAACCCGGCAGGGAGTCTCCACATTGACCCCAAGGTCTCCCAGAGCGCTAACCAGAGGGGAATCGCTGACTCGGCCCACAACACCTTTGCCCAATGCTCATTGGCTCTTTCCTCTTGGGCCAATGTTCATTCATTTTTTTCTATTCATAGGTGATAGGGCTCTCAGCGAGATCCCATACATCATACGTCAGTTCGTTGCCGTAACATTGAACGTGACTGACTGAAAGGGAACCATTTTTTTAAATTGGCTTAAGTTTCATTATAGGTTCTTCAGATCAAAGGACTTGGTTCTAGGTTCTTACTACTAGATGGAACCCTCTTGTAACCTTAACCTTTAAAAGTGCTGATCTATACATCTATACTGTCTATGTGTAGTTCTGTATAAATTTGAGAAAAGTTGAGATGTTCTTGCAAGGGCTAATACTGCACCACTACTTTAAACCAGGTGGGTAATTTCTTATTAACTTAGCTATAAAATGAATTATATGTGGGCAATTGAGTTTCTGACAGTCTTGTAAGAGTGTTAGAAGTAATGATCAGGTTAGCGCTCCTAACCTGCTTGACTGCTGAACCTACCTCTTGTGAAAACTTGTCATCCTCTGCATTTCTCTCTTCTCCATCATCTGCAGATAAACAGACATGAGATGAGAAAGATGAAACAGCAGCACCACTCACTGGTAAGGGATTTAAATTCCACAGTGATACTCAAGGCCCACAGCTTGTGTTTGGGTGGTGTTGCTCTGTTTTAGATACAAATCGGATTTCTGAAGTGTTCTATAGTTTTTTCTGCATTTGTTGACAGCTTTTTATATATATTAATCCTGATTTAGATTGTTCTGTTATATACAAAAACCCTGATGTAAAAAGTTTAAAGGTCACAAATACCAATGTACTAAAATTATATTGAATATATGAAATTATGAACATATGGAATTAGCTATGAAAATAAACAAACTAGAACTGAAACCAAATAAACTATTTAGCTATATAACATGTTGTTTGACATTATAAGGCAGCAACTACATGTCAGATTTTAGTTTTTACATTTTAAGACTTAAAAAATCATAGGCTATACAGAAATGTCATTCTCTTATTAAACACACAAACACACACACACACACACACACACACACACATATGAAGGTGATCTCTTTTTAAATACTCACATAATAATGCCAGTAATTAAAGCGAAGCTATTAAAATGACCATTAGCTTGCAACTGCACTGTGTAATTATTTTTGCAAGATTTACAGTCATACCATTGTCTTCTCTAGTAAACAAGAAGAGTGTTTTAAATACTTAATGAGTAATAAATCCAAACAATGTGTGAGAAATCAATATACTCTAAATAATTAAACAGTAGAATTAATGTGCCCCATATAAGTTCACGTTTTTCCCAATAGCAGCTATAAAAATATTGCTGTGCAGATTATAGCATTTTACTCACGCATTTAATGCATTTCAAATGGAAAACTGATTGAAGTTTAGCAAAGGAGATGAGGCGCTGTGGCAATAATGGGCTTCTTTGAATATTTTATGGAAATCGCTCACATTTATTAACTGTAGTCTAAAACCCTGACTGTAAGCAGGACAGCTAATGTAACAATAAACATTTAAATGTGATTGAGAGAAAAGCTTGTCTCATAAAAATGCTAAATCTAATTAAATATTACATTTTAAAGCCTGCTTTCATTTGAGCCTGCTGGCAGGGGAGGGGAGAGGAGGGGCACGTCATAAAGCCTGACTTAAACGACCACAGTTTTACCTCCAGTTTTAAAGCCTTTATTTGCAACACTAGTTCTGTTGAACAGCCAGCGTGGCACAAAACTGTACCCGTTAAGTATGATTTTTGGGCTGCTTTCCATGCAAATGAGTTGCACTATGTCTTACCACATGCAATCACAATAGTGCTGTTAAAAGTTTAAGTAGGTATTAAACTTTGGTGAGTATTTTGTTTCCTGTCAGATATACACAACAAATAGCGTATAGTCACTATGCAGTGTAACATGGACTTTTACACTAAAATAAGACATTAAAAATTGTGTTAATTGGTGAGAGACTGGGGAGAAACCTTCATCAACTTCATTAACAATAACTGACAGAATACCTTTGACTTTGATCAGACATAAGATTTTTCTGTAAAACAAAGTTTAAATCTGTACATGTCTTGGGCTGAATTGTCTTGGACTGAACTGAGTGCAGTAAGAAACATGCTATAAGCACAGAAACATAACTGCTATAACCAATACATTAAACAGCACAGGAATTAGAGGAAACTCCTGATGAAGTCATGTATGAGTGGAACCTGTGTTTAAAAGATGTGCCAGGGGTTTAACATTTCTCAACAACACAAAGGTCTTGAGATCTCCTGTAGAGATGTGACATGCAGACATATGAAGTTGTTAAGACAGTCATTGGTTGCCAGGCACTCGGCCAATCTTTTTAACTCCCATGGTCTGGAGAAAAACAAGTCCTGCTGTTTACATGGTACCAGATGAAGTATTTATGGATTGTTTTAATAAAGACCTCCCCGGGCTCTATAAAGTACCCTGAAATCTTATCTACATAATGTTGCAAAGAAAACTACACTACACACAAGACATAGGCCCCGTTTACACTGCAGGTCTTGATGCCTAATTCCGATTTGT
>JAZGTJ010004400.1:8514-31040 GCA_036877575.1 Botia almorhae | reverse complement strand
AACTGGGGCCTTTGGGTCGGTTCTTGTCAACAGGTCGGAAATGAGCCAAGATCCTCACAAAAGTGTGGAAATCCACTGTTTCCCTCCTGAGGGTGACATCATTACTTTAAAATACGAGACACAACATGAATGTGATTTTAGTTGCTGAAACCGTTACTGAAAAACGTTTTTAATGCATATGGGTTCTTAAAGCAGAGTTTATAATGCATTGAGAACCTTTTTTATTTTTACTTCCTGTATAATTTTTGACTACTCTTCTAATTTTATTTAATTTTTTATTATCATATATGTTATGTATTTATGATAATAATATTTATGCATGTCTTCATATAATCCTCTTTGTAAAAACAATTTTAAAAGTTGCTATATAAACAACATTTACTTACTCTGGTTATTTAGAAAGACAATATAGACTACTAAATTTTAAAAAAGCCAATATGTTATGAAGAAGCTCTTGCCTTCATAACAAAACGCTTTGTAGGTTGTGCCCTGATTCACTTACCCTGGGGAAAAGAAAGCACCGATTATTCTGTCTCCTATCGGGTTCATTGCCAGCTCTTTAATCGCTCCAAAATCCTGAGGACTTCATAAAAATGAGACCGAACAACAAACAAAACGTGTAATTGAAGGTGTTGAAGGACTGCATTTGACATTTTCCGGTACACAAGCAAACGTGATGTGTAGCGCATCTCACCAGAGGTAACCTCTTCCCTCTTTATCTAGATCTTTGAAGCGGTCATGCAAACGAGTAATATGAGCAGGGGAGACTGGAAGACAGAGGTACATCATCTTATATTATGACGGTGCACTACATCACAACTTAACGTACAGTAAATGTATATAAAGAACCATATTCTTCGTTAACTGACATGTATATCAATTTAAATCAAACTAGGTCAGTGAAATCGTTAGAAACACAGCGTAAACATATTGCAGCTTGAAATTAGACACTAAGTAACCAAGCAGCACCTGCCACTGTCATTCCAGGACAGTTTCTTTAATAAAACCCGAGACGAGATGCGAATTTACACCACAACTTCCAAAGCTAAAGACCATAATCCTCAAAGCAACGTGACAAATAAACACGGCGACGTGCGTTAAGGTAAAATTGTTATTTTACATCGATGTCAACCCACTGACAGCTGTTATTCTGTTACTTACAGCCCGTTTCTCGCATCAACTCCTCGACGTTTGGAATGTTCTTTAATAGCGTAGAGTTCGTCAAACCCATTTAATATAGTTTCTTGTATCCCGATATTAACAACATTTAAACAGGTCCAGAGAAGGTAGAGCAGAAAAACATTACATTATAAAGACAACTAGATTATCAATAATTACAAAAAACGGAAAGTTGACGGCATGGGCGTTATTTGTGCTCGATCAGCACAAGCGTGCGTGCCATTGTTGAATCTGCCTGCGCAGAATAACGCACGCGCTGTGATTACAACGTCCACTACATACTCATGTAGTCGGTTAAGCATGTCTAATTTGGATTTTATTTTATGTAAGTTTATATCTGAGTCATGCATGTATTTATTTGAAGTATGCATTTGTTTGTTTCGCATTTATGCATTTATTCGCATTTTAAGAATTGCATCTAGCATTTAATAGTAATATATTAAATAATAACAATTCGTTGTTCACGGTATGTTGGATGGGCTAAAGCAATGTTTTAATTAGATTTTTACAACACATTTCTTAATAAAGTCATGTACGATTAGACATACGATCTGAAATGTTTATTAGTTCTGTGATAAAAAAAACATGCTGTGCATGCAATGTCTGTTTTTCAACGAATAAAGCTTTGTGAGAACATAATTCGTGTTTGTGGCGCATTGTATCAGCACTTTTGTACACTAGATGTCGCCAAACTCCGCGTATCAGATGACCGCCTATCCAGTAGTCGAACTAAAAATAATGGACAAATTTAGAAATCACAGGAGAGATACTACAAGTATCTGTTCACATGATCATGTTTCTAAAAACATACAAAGACATGTGCAAGAATTGTGAGTATGAGTCTCTGTGATCATTTATATTGTGTGTAATCACAGCTCTCAGTTTTCATTTCCTTGTACATACAAACTACAGTAAGTTTGTGTCATTGAATTGTTTGTAAACGGTTAAGTTCCCAGCACCAACCAACAACTCTCATTTGTTTTGAACTCTAGTTGCATCAAGAACAGGCTAAAATTACTAGCAGGGGAATCTTACGGTAACACATCATAGTCCACATGCTGGAAGAGTTAAGACAATGTCAACTGACCAGTTTGTGCTAAGGATGTTACGCTATGTGTTACGGAGCTGTGGGGACTTTCTTGTCATGTATACTTACATGATGAGGACAAGAATGCATGAGTAAGTCATCATATAAATAAACAACAAAAGAACTTTGAAGAGTGGATCATTTACGGAAAATTCCATGTTCTGTATAAGGATTGTAAAATGTGATTGATTAATTGCCATGTAGAATGTTTGTAAACATGTTGACAACATCTTTAAAGCACCTTAACTGGCAAATACCGAACATTTGTAATGTAATTACTTAATAAAGGAATCTATGTTTACCTGAACCAGCAGATTATCACTCAAACGTGGAACAAGAACTAGTAAGTGCATGTAATTGTTCTGGACATGTGCCATAACCTTTATAATAATAGGTTGCCATGTTCCTGACACAAATAGCTATGTGGGGAAATTCAAAGGTAAATTAAAAGACAAAAGAGTCTATGTGGTGCGGGCTTAACAAAATGATGCAATGTGGTGCACGTGCAGATGATCAGTCACAATTACCACATCAAATTAATTAAAGCGAAGAATTTCCCTCTTTATATCAGCTCTGTAGGTCATTATCTAAAAATAGGTTTGGTAGTTCTTTCTTGTTTATTCTTACAGCACAAACGTAATGATGAACTGAAATTATGAACAATATTATGCTAACCAAAGTTAAAGTGAAATGCTATATTGTCCCTCACAAACTAAAATGTAATTTAAAGGTAATTAGAGTATGGCGTTTACGTTTAAGCATTTGGCAGACGCTTTTATCCAAAGCGACTTACATTGCATTATACTGTACATTGTTTCTGAGTATGTGTAATCCCTGGGATCGAACCCATGACCTTGGCATTGTTAACACCATGCTCTAACCACTGAGCTACAGGAAAGCTCTATATGACTATACATATCTGTATGACTATACATACAATAATAATCATTATTTGAATCGCTTGGCAGTAAGCAGCATAACAGAGTATGTAAATAAATACATTAATTTGGTAATATACACAGTATTGTGCAGGTTAAAGGCCCCTGCTGAGTCCTTCTATACATCAAAAAGTCCTTGGCCAATTAAGGGCCCCTGCCCTAAACACAATGTTCTCTAAATGCTAATTGAAAACACTTCTGTAATGTATTCTGTGTGTTTAATTCTTCTGTAATCCTCTATGATATTTGCCTGTTTGCCTTATTCTAATGAATATACACAAGAGTTTCGTTCTTACAATGTGGAAATAAATAAATGAAACCCCTGGCAACAGATACCCTTCAGATATTTATCTAAACGTACAGCAGTGTTTTCATAATCCTGTTTGTTGTTTACATGAGTGCTGATGTTCTGAGGGCGGTACTGCTTCAGCTGCATGAGTCAAACACGGTCTGTAACATTCATTGTTACAAGAACGTTTTAGCATGTGGAACGTTTGTCTTGTTTTTAAGGTCATCAAAGGGGAATGATTCACAACAATAAGGAATGTCCCAGGGATACTGTTTATTTGTTAAGTCTATATATGAAAACATGTGAGCTGACTGACAACTACAAATTCCAGTGACTGAATAGAGTTCTCTGTAAACTTAATCGATAAGTAACAAAGTATACTGTGCCACATTTTTCTATAACATCCCTCAGATCTCTCTTCTTCAAACTGTCATCCATTCCATTAATTGCTTTTCAGTTAGATATGTGATTCATTACAGTAAAAACTGAATAGTAAACAAATCACTTCCTATGACTCATTGAACTTACGAATTAAATTACTGTAATGACTCTGCTGACCTTTGGCCCTGTTACCACGACTAAATAAAATCTTGATGCTATTTTTACAAAAAAATGGATGCATGTTGGGTGTTAAGGAAGAGCATGCAGCCATTTACCAGTTGAAAACTCCTTCACTTCTTTCCAGAGGGTATAATTAATGTAATGTAATGTAATCAACACCTCTTACTGTTTTACATGTCTCTTACATGTCCTAGAAACAAAAGTAGCTAGGTTGGCTGATAGACTTTGCACATGACATTGTCTTGTATTCATACCAGAAAGGCCATTATCGTAATAATACACAGTACATCAATGAATAGAGTGACGGTCATTACGAAATTAACCTTACTTCAAACTCTGACATCCCATTATTGCTGTTTTCATAAGCTATTAGCAAAGCAAGCTGCTGACAAGAATATCCCTTGTGACAAAGTTATAATGGTGAAACTGAAAGTGTGTTCGCTGTTGGCACCTGGCCAGAAGGGAAAGGACATATTTCCTGTCTCTCGAACTCTTCAAGTTTTTTGCTCTGGTTATAATGGTGTTTAAAGAGTACACATTGTTCTTCGTTTGTCGGAATGCAGAATTATGTTCAAAGGTCTTTTCTGCTACTGTTTTTGTTTTCTTGGGGTATTCCGAGCTCAAACAAAACAAGAGAACAATGTCAAAACCTCTGAACATGTTGGTGCTTTCACGTTCTAATTCAACGGATTCCACACTTGTGGGGAATTTGTGATGTAAAATGTTAACCTGCTGTGTCATGAGGGTAAACAAGTCACATGTCACATCTGGGTATTTTAGGGTATTTTATCCTGACATTCAATCTTACCTTGACCTCTAGAGGTGATGGTGAATAGTATTGCCAACACAAACAGAACATTTGCAGTGCTATTAGGGAATTAAAATGGCACTAATTTGTTACTTTGATTTCTGAATTGTGGTGGAAATACACACAATTATGAGATTTCTGTAACTGTAAAAAAGAATTGAGTTAACCACATAGAGTGATGCTGACTTGTCACAATTGCCTTTAGTATGTACGACAAGACAGATGTTTAATCCTATTAATTCATTTTTGCAATGTCAGTCAGCCTAAATAGAACTAATATGTGTATTTTTTCATCTTTTTTAATCTTCATTGAGAGGGACTGATGCAGGCATTGAGAGGACGACCCACTGTGATTGTGAAGTGAGGTAATACTAGCAGAGCATTCTGGGCCACTGGAGGCTGGTGGAGGCGAGAGGAGACGTGACAGGTCCAGGAAACAGAAAAGACACTGGTGCAAAAAATATAATAATAATAAAAAACAAACAAGCGTGTTAGTAAAACCAACCAAAGTAGTAACAGGTGCAAAACTACATAATACAGTCGCCTGAGTTATAAAATGTACAAATTGTAAAATGAGAAAAGAAGAATAAAGTCTATACAAATGATATTCTTGACAGATGGTGGTGCAGAGAACACTGCAGAACAAACAGCCTTTAATCACCGGATGATTTAAAGGAGAACAAACAGCTCATTAGTGCAGAGAAAGTCGACAGGACTCTCCTGAGCTGGCAGCTAACAGCACTTAGCCCAGACTCTAATTGGTGAAATTACTGAAGGATTGTCATGTGTGCACTGCCTCCTGCCTTCTCTATTCATGTGATTCTGTTGTGCTCTGTTGGTTGGGCTGCCTGTGACCAGTAAATGCATGACTGTGACTAAACTGAGTAACTACAATTAACTAATTGTAGGCCATTATTAATTTCTTGCATTTTACTATTGTTTGCATTTAAATAAAGGAAAACAAATACACTTGACAATGGGTTACAATTGTTCATAAATAGAAACATTTGGGAAACCATTTACACACAAAAGATACAACATATATACACGAATACACTACACTAACAATACACTAATAACCGACCATCTTAGATTTTTCCATACTGCTTGCAGTTTTTCCTGCTGTTGATGAAGGGGGGTGTTGGGCATAAGTTAGCATGCAAAGCCCTTTTCCCCTGACTTGTTTTATCACAAAAAATCATTGTGAGAACCACAGGTAGGGAACAAAACATTTTCTAATGATCAAACATTTTTGGAAAAAATCGGATTTTCTTCCTTTTTTATTAAAATGTAGTCAAAACCAGTTTGGATTTACATTGTTGTGAAATTACGTAAATTCAGGTAAATTTACTTATTTAATTTAATGTTAATTTATGAATAATGAACAAATAATCCCTCATTGACCTCCCTCACCCTATTTAGTACATATTAATCTTTCAATCTTAACCTTCCTAGAAACTTTTCAATGCATCAAAACAGGAACATACAGCCACAAAAAATATTTCCTCCTCTGGGTTGTGATTCTCAACAACAAAAAACAGACCAAATATACATACACCTTGCCAATATTCCCATTTTGTTAACTGTATTTACACTTTTTGTTTTGTTCTACATACATTTCTGGAAATCTTTCCAATGGTATATGAAAATATACATTATTATAGATAGTGCTGCTTCAGAGATAACTGGGTAAAATGTTAAAACGTCTGAAAATGTTAAAAAAGTTGTTTTTATTTTTGAATTATAGTCTTTTTTCTAAGAAAACCTGTGGATTTCAAGGGAAATTTCCAGTTACGTTAAACTAGTTACTAATATTTCTGTGCAGTCAATCATAAAAGTTTTGAGCAATTAGCCAAATGCATTTTTCAAACCAAGCTGCCAGCTTCGAAATTACATAACTTCCTGTTTACATTCCAGAGAAAATCTTGGTCATATGAGTCCTAAGATGTTAAGATAATAAATGTCATTTCTTTGTAAACCTTTTGAGCAACAGGTGATTTTTTCATCAGTAACTGTATATTTTTGTCCGTTATTCTCTTCAAATGAGCTGTTCAATGGGTTTACTGGAATATCTGGAATACTTTACTGGAATATCCAACTTGCCAATTTCCTGTAGGTTGATAGGAAGAATTTGATTTAAGCATGAATTGTAGTTTGGCTTTCAACATAAAGTCACATAATACAATCACTGACTTTAGCAGTCACAGCTGTGGTAGTATGCTCCACCCTCATACATTTGCGGGCAGTTGTGATCTACTGGTTAGCAAGTCGGACTTGTAACCAGTAGGTTGCTGGTTTGATTTCAGTGTTGGCAGGTAACAACTGCTAATTGCTCCCTGAGCGCAGCCATGATGTCCATTCTAAAAAATTATTAGGAGTTGCACCTTCCTGTGCTAAATGTTTAGGCCTTATCAGAAAAAACATGGATTACGGAAATGTCTTTAGCCCTCCAACTGCGCTATTAACAACATGTGTAACTGTTTTAGACTAAACAACCTTTAATGAGAGTGTTAGTCACTGTTGAACCAACACATTCTGATCAAACTGATAACATGTAGCTGCCCCAGGCAGGCACAGGGCTACATAGAATTGTAATGATTACATACCCAATATATATATATATATATATATTTTGTTTTTTTTTAAATAATAGATTTGATTCATGTTAATTCAGTCAGATACAAAAGATCACGTCTTTGGTTGCGAAGTACCTATTAACCTATTTCCTATTATGTGGCATTCTGAAACGTTCACACGTTGTGTGTATGGGTGTGTAATGCCTCTTTCCTGGCATGTCTCTTTTAATAACCACTAACAATGAATCAGACACATCTGAACACATATATTGCGTCACTGTTTAACCAGCAGAATAACGTAGAACAGAGACACAATTCTGATACTGTTTTAGACCTTTGACTTGAATAAACAGTATGTTTTATAGACTGTACAATCGCTCTCCAATACTGTACAATTGATAATGATACACTGTTTGGAAAGTACATATCTGTACTCAATAGTCAATAGTTTCCTTGTACAAAGTACGCAAACACCTTTGGATTGACTGAGCCCTGCAATTAACTGATGACAACTTGTTATTAGTCAACAAATGTCTACGAGTTGTCTGTGTGCCAACAAATGTCAACGAGTCAATGAGTGAGTCATGCATATGCCAGTGTGGCAGTGCTGTTGTATTTTCAGTTTCATTCATGCACAGCACTTCCATTCCGAGCATAGCTACAGTTAACCTAGATCGGTTGTTTGTTTGTTAAGATACAATATCAGCGGAGCAAATCTAGGAGGTGTCCTTCAGTCTGAGACTAGTTATCCAGGCATTTACAAGAAATATACAGCCTGATTATAAAACAAAAGCCATATGAAACACTTTATTGAGGGCATGACATACTTACCTGCAGCCCATTACTTGTAACGGCCATTATAAACTATTGTCAGATAGTTTTTTAAAATGCAGTTATAACTTACAGAAATGTAAGAACAATTTTTCCAAGTTTTGCTGTTTTTCAGTTAAAAGTTTTGTTCTTTTTTTGTCAGCTACTTTTCTCTGAAATGTGTTGTGCAGTGATGCTTTGGGTGACACAAGTTTGTATTCCATCTCCTGTTACCCTCTCTCTCATACTCTTATGTCAAAATAAAAACTGTAAAGGCCAAATAATCTAACTAAAAATAACTTTTGTGTTATTTTCTGTAGGCAAACATTATTTTTTAAAAAAGGTGTGTGTGTCTGTGTGTGTAAATTGGGTATGGCAACTGTCAATCCTTTTTTTTGCACTTCAGGGTGACAAGAGCTGTAACAGGAATCAAGCACGTTACAGTGTGTTCTACTGTACAGATACATAATGTATCAACTCAATGCACTCTAATGTGTCAAGCTGTTCATTCAGAGAGAACGAGGGACTGCGCACAACTTTACTAATTACACAACATCCTGTTATGTTTGCGTGATTCGTTAATTCTAGTCATTAATGTGATTATACATGTTTGTTTTTAATGATCAGAAAACTGCCACGTAGCGCTGAGAAATATAAACAAACTCGTCACTGCAGCGGAAACTGAGCATGGTTTAGGTCTCACTACAACTCATGACGCATGAATATATGCATCATAGCCTAGGTTTTTCCAGTCTGCATTAATTCTAAAAACTGCAACTGGGAAACATGAGCTTAGAACTTTAACTAAATCAAGTGCACACTTTCCAGCAAAATAAACGAACGTGTCAATGCTAAACAGAAATCTCTGGCCTACTTATTCCGAGTTTTTTAGAATGCGCCTAGTCATAAGCCCTAGTTTTCCCAGAGGAGATTTGAGAAATGCGTGTTTCACAGACGTCATTTGTTATTTTCATTCACGCAGATCTGCTAAGTTTGTTTTACAATACTTTATTTTTACAACGCTTTTCTCGTGTGTTTTGGCTTCTGTGAACCACCGTAGAGGCTCTAATACGCGCGCATCTGCTTCTCGCAGGGCATCATGCAGCAGCGTTTGCTGCTTCTGCTCTGCATTAATTAAAACAAATCTACAAAATTACGTAAACTACTGAATGGCCACTGTAATAACAGTGTCAGGTAAGATTCTCACTGTCATTTCTCTACTTAATAACGTTATTAAGTCTATACGTAATGCTAGTAGGTTTATTATAAGCATCAGTTGTATACATCCATGTGAAGTTTATTTTAGTAAGGTTTCTATCATAATTAGCTTTTTAATACGTTATTCATAGTTATAAACGATGCAGACATCCAGAGCATGACGCCCAGATATGGAAGAGACATTCCAATCACCAGGGCCGCCGCTCGCAATTTTGGGCCCTATGACAAAATATGTGGTTGGGCCCCCCTAGTAGTGTTATTACTAATAAAGCAGATCTCTGGGGGCCCCTAAAGGGCATGGGCCCTTAGAATTGTCCTAACTTCCCCCCCTTAGCGGCGCCCCTGCCGATCACTAATGTAGCTCTGCTACATTAGAAATACAGTAGAACTTCTTGGGAAGCCAGTTCATCTCTGTTATAAATACAAGACCCCTGAGGCTTTTACTAAGAAGTTTATAAAGAATCATGATTAGAATAGCATTATTGTTATGATGTTTGATTATATTAATTCATCTGCCTGGAATTCTAAATGCAGGCTGAACCAGTCACCCAATATACCTGCTTTTGTCATAAATTATAGTTAATAAACAGATTTTTTGGCAAACCATTGATGCCCATCCCCATTTTGCCAGTCACCATCCTTTACAAACAAACATTAAAGATACATTTGAAGTTTAGCTTGGCCGTATCTAAAACAATAATGATTTACTGCACGGTATTCAAAACAATACAGGCATCAAACTGATCCCTGGACACAATCCAAAACATCCTCATTATAAACACATCCTACCCCTGTTTCATTATCCGCTGTCTGCTGGTGTTTTCCAGTATGCGTCCTGTTTTCCTTGTATGGACAAACAAAACAGAATGCAGGAAGCAGGTAGATTTGGATGGGTTTTGGGGGGGGGAGTTGATGGACGTTGGATCACAGACCTTGCTTGCACTTTGAGGTGGCGCAATGCCAACCCATCACCAGTAGATGCTTTGACCTTTCATCCAGATGCACATTCCATAAATTTTTCCCATTATTTGTTCATAAAAGGGTGGCTGAGAAACATGGATGATGTCCAGGAGAAGTCCAGGAGAGTAATTTGGATTAATGATCACACTGTATTAAAGTGCTGATAAAATAAGACAGGAGTTGTGAAATGATTTTGGACGTGTAATTTGAAGTTTTACATTTACACATTTGGCAGATGCTTTTATCCAAAGCGACTTACATTGCATTATACTATACATTGTTTCTGAGTACGTGCAATCCCTGGGTTCAAACCCATAACCTTGGCATTGTTAACGCCATGCTCTAACCACTGAGCTACAGGAAAGTTTGAAAAACTGTATACCCACATATTATAAATAAGCTTACAAAATTATAAACATGAAATGTCTCTATAAACTATCTTTTATTTTTTTTTTAAATATTCTTTTTTATTACGGTTTTTGCAGACACAAAAAACAAACAGTAACAGACAAACATATAACAATCATCTGTGCAATGTGTAAAATTAAGCACAAAAATAAGACAAAAAAGGAGAATGACGGTATACTAGACTAACATATCCAACAAAGATTAATTACAATAATTGTAAATTTATAAATAAATAAAAAATATTGCTACCAATCTAAAATAATTGTGTACATCTCTATAAACGATCTTGTTTATAACTTTTTTCGGTAGCTCCACATGACTTGCAGAGTTAAGTTTCACATACCATTTAAACTGTCATCTAACAGCTGGGAAAAATATAAGGTCATGGATCTGTCTCTGAACAGCATAGATAGAAAGTAAAGCATTCTGGGAAAACAGACCAACAATATTGATGACTCATGATGCACCACAGAGGTTTTTGTCCAATCAAATGCTTTGTAGAAGAAGAATGTCCCTATCTGACTAGGTTTATGACTGTGATGTAAAAGCAGTTTACAAGACAATTTAGCATAAAATAGTGACAACACTTTCACATGGTCCACCCCAAGCTTCCGGTTTCATACAACATAGGACAGAAACCTGTACTCAGAATTTAATGGGACATTTAACAGTAAAATTCCCCAGCGTTTTTCCAGTATTATAGACAGGAAGTATGTATGTTTTGTTTGAAAATTCTCATCATACTTAATTGCATATGAAAAATAATCGCTTACAGTTCCTTTACATGCTGTAAAAATGACTCAACAAAATATTTGTATGTTCAGTTTCTGCCAAATGCTGCTAAATAGGAAGTTTATTATGACTTTATGGTACACCACCACAGAAACCTCAGCATATATTCGAATATCCTCTTCCTGTTTATTGCCTCAAGAAACTTGCTTCTCCCAAAATTTTTGGCTCTTTAACTAAACCTATTTCTTTTCTCTCTCTCTCTCTCTCTCTCTCTCTCTCTCTCTCTCTCTCTCTTTCTCTGTCTCTCTCTCCCACCCACCTCTGCTGTGTTTGCAAGGTCTTCGACCCTGAGGGATAAATCGTTTTCTCTGACTGCTGATGACAGTTGGCAGCTTAGCGCCCCAGCAAGAGGTGAAAGGTCACAGAGCTCTCAGTCAGCTCTTGGTCTAACAAATCAGTGAACAGCTCTGAGTGAGACAGCTGTCCTGCTTTCTTAGAAAATGTCCTAGGATTGCTGGAATCAAAAGTCCACCTTAAATTGTCAAAGGATATGTTGAATCAGGCCACACGTAGTGATGGTTTTGACATGTTTAACCAAGTCCTGTTAAATTAGGTCACATCTGGGTACATGATGAGTGAATTATGTCCATTAATGGATGGGTCTTTTTGTTCACATGTTTTAAACTAGCAATAATGACCCTCTTATGATTATGTGACACAAGTCAGTGTCCGTTTGTTTATTATAGTGATTATATGGAGACTGTTACGTAACAGTGATTTGTTTTCCACACCTGGCTGAAAATACAAGCCTTTCCTGTTTGGTGATGTGTCAGTCACTGCACTTTTACCTGGTTGGGCCAATTTACTGCTGTTTGCGTGTAAGCATTACTCATATGACATGTTTATGGTCTCAGAATATTTTAGAAAGTGTATTAGAAAGGACTGTAAATATTTTGACGATAGTTGTGTTATTACTTTAACTAGAGAAAATGACATAATTTGCTATCTTACCTTAAAAAATTTTATTCTGTAATCATCAGGAGAAAAACTGTATGTATGTTTCTCACTGTAATGTGTGTCTTTTACATATTACTTATATAATCACATATCACAACATACCACTGCGACATTCTTATGGTGTCACATGGTTTTGCCAGTTTCTTTCAAAACTAAATATATATTTTTCCTGGTCCATTCAAGCTTATTTGCTTATTTGAGAATTTATGTGGCTTCCAGGTTTTCACACATCCTTTTTCTTAATTCTCTATTGTTCACTCACTTTTAATGTTAACTTGATGGATGAGATATAATAGGCTGTTTACATATATGTTAAATCATGGGCAGTCTCAATACTCGCACAGTATTCAGTGGTAAAGCTTCAAAACGTCTCCCATCATGCATCTGAATTACCCTCTATAAATGTGTTGGCCTGCGAAACTTTTTGGTGAATGAATACTTTGATCTTTCAAGAACAAGAGGTGCTCCTCTCCCCTCCTCCTCGCTTGCAATACGCCCTCCTATTTCATTTACTGAGGACTCTGTACTGGCCAAATTCAAGTGTTTACAGCTGAAACACTTTCCTGCAATCTTTTCATTTATTTATTTCTGTTTCATGTGAATGTACTGGAAGATTTCTGTATGCAAATACTATTATTCAGATGTTTGTCAATTTGCATTGTGGTATTTTTTTCAGTGACTTCGTTTCCGTAGTTTCTCAGTTACGGTGCATGAGTTTTTGGGTTAGATTGTGAATGTGTTTTTGGGAAAAGGGTTTGTCCCTAGTAATACTTTATAGAAGCTGTTTAATTCATGCAAGTTCCTTCACAATGCTTAAAGGGGAAATGGAGAAATGCTGCAGCCTGTGCGATGAGTAAATCTTATTGTGATTCACTCAGTGAGATTGTAATCAGGAAGTCAGTGTTGAAGTGGAGAGAAGCCAGTCGGGAAACGTTATACAAATGCCTCCCTTAGAACTGAAACCACTCAGAGGACGATTTCCAAACTAGTTCAGAATTAATAGGAAATTGAGATAAGGTAAACGTACCGTTACCGTCCTTGTTCTCTGGAATGTTCTCTGGAATACTGGCACACTTTTGCATAGTGCTGGAAATTTATCCAGAGATAAAAGTGCAGGGGAGCTTCAGGTTCAGAGATGCTGGGACAGATCCTTTGATGTCTGGGGAACCAAGGCGGCACACTTGCCTTACGCCTCTGCTGAGGTGTGACTCGAGAGAGGAACGACAGAACCGCCACCATGGGAAATGACTTTAGACCCTCAGGCCCCCTCATTCACACTCGCTTCTGGCTTTCATGTTCATGGGAACAACCTTTTCTGAACAGACAAAATGTGTGTGAAAGTTCGTTGCCCTCTCACCCAAATATAGCAAAGGCGAGACCTCTACCCCCTCATGCCTATCTGCATGAACTAGGAACTGAATTTGTTTGAGGTTAGGCTAAATAAAGACTGATCTGATTTAATCAGCATCCCTTGACTCAGAAATACACATCAAGGACAATTTGTATCTTATAACTGTTTGGGTATTTTATATATATTTATATTGCAATTTTTTCTCTTCTAGCAGAAGGACAGTTTAGAGAAACTTCTATATGCTGTATGAGGAACACGGCTAATTTCTACATGTTCCACAGATGTGTCTTTGGATCCCATGAAGCAATCCAGAATCGGACCACATGCGATAATTAATAACATCAGAAATCTATGAAAACAAGATGGTGTTGAAGGGGAGTGACGCTTGTTTTTATAAAATGACTTTATGTAACCAGTCTAATGGAAGTGACCTTCAACCCTAAGCATGTGTTGTTGGAGGTGACCTTTCAGTTCTGTGACTCTGTGAGAGCAGAAATGGGAACCATAGAGTAGCTTTTGGAACCTTTTGAAACTGTACTTGTTGGTGTTGTATTATGTGACAAACTGGACTGCTTTGGATGGATTGTTTGTTCTAGAAGAATTTAGGCCCTGGCCAATGTGCTTCAAGCGCCACAGTAAGAAGCTTCACCTCAGTGAGGTAACCCCGTGCTTATCCTTGTGTGTTATTGACGGATTACATGAATATGCTACTCCTGAAGTTTTGTTTATCGATTAGAATTTTGTTCAGTGAATGGACAGGCTGGAATACCCAGTTTCAGGGGTTAAGCAAGCTGTCCTTCAATGTGTTTCCCTCTCGGAAATGCTCCACTCAGTAGATGCTTATCATCTCTCTCTCTCGCTCTCTCTCTCTCTCTTTCAGTGAGAATGAAACCTGCATCCTTCCTTATCCCCTTTCCCACACTGGACTCCATTGTGCAGTTGATGGATCTGTCTGAGCTGTAAGAATTTAAAGTATAACAATCAGGCCACTTTAGATTCTGTTGTATAGCTCTGTTAGCTCTGTCAGCATTTATCCAGTTATAGAGGAGATCGATTAAGCTGCTTGTCGAACAGTTGTTGGAACATTTTTATCTGTTAACTTTTGTAACTCTTAAACTTGGTACAATACTTTATATGTTTTTGCCACCCAATGATTTGCTTAATTGTTTTTTTTTTCAACTCACCATTGTTTTGGATTAAAGTGTCTGCTAATTGCCGTAATGGAAACGTTAATGCACATGATGCAACTGAAGCAGATGCCCAAAGCAGCATCATTCCGATTCGTGCTTGGCTGGAATTCTGATTCTTAAAAACCAAAGGAGCAACAGTTTGTCTATGTATGATAACCCCTGAAATGTGACCTCAGCATTTAACCCATCCAGTAAGTAGTGAACACACACACTGCAAGCAATGAACACACACTCACCCAGAGCAGTGGGTAGCTATCACTACAGAAAAGGTACCTTGCTCAAGGGCACCTCAGTCATTTCCTGGCAGCTGTGGGAATCAAACCTGCATCCTTTGGTTTCCAAGTTATACTCTCTAACCATTAAGCCACGACTGCCCCTAAGTCATCTAAAGTCCAAAAGAGACTATGAAACTGCTGACATAACCAGCAAATGAATTTGCATTTTTAAGTTGAATTGAATTTTTTTCCCAAATTGTCCTAGTATTTGTAAATCCCTTTTTGCTTTAATGGCAGCAGGCATTAGTGATGTGCATGTGATTAGTGAACAGTTCAGAACCATTTCATTTGACATGATTGTGTGTTTCCAAGGAATCACAGTTTTCAGTGTGGTCCCAGACTTTTTGACCTCACTGAATGTAGAGGAGATGGGTTGAAGACAGGAGGTCCTGGAGTACCTAGTGCCTTTAACCCATTCATTAAAACTTCACACTCTGGGAGAAAAGGGCCTGGTTGAAGCTCCACTGTCTGATGCGGAGAGGGACAGGTGTTCAGCCAGGTCTGCTAGAGTCATCTGCGTTAATGTTCCTGGTCACGCCAAGCCCAGCTCTGCCTTTCCCACGCTGCCCGGGGTCAGAGGGGAGCAGCCTGCCGGATGCAGGCCTCCCCCAAGACCCCTTTCACCAAACAGTGGATCTTCAGATCACCCTTAAAACCTAAAAATCTCTAGCCGAAGCCATTGCAAATGTTTATTTCAGGCAGATGAGTGAGTCTAAGCATTGCAGTCACTGACCTCTTTGCAAACATGTTCCAAATTCCAGGCCAGAAACTCTGGACATATTTAATCAAAGATCTTCCAGTAATAGCGTGTTTGAGTGACGCTTCTTTACAGCCATCAGGGTTATTTATTTATTCATATATCGCACGTTATATTGACATGTTTGACATCTTTTAGCCCAAAATAATTTATGTAAATATTATATATATATATATATATATATATAAATTAAGAAAACTTTGAAATGTATAACTTGCTTATAGTTCTTTAGTAACAAAACCTTTTAAGTAAATAAGGTACCTTATACTGAACAATGACACGCGCTGATTTACGAACCCCTCCATCCCCAGCTAAAGCTCCTCTCTGGAGATCAGGCATGTGGGGGGGGGGGGGTGATGTTCTCGGTCCGCATCCCACCGTTCTTGTTTTTCTTATGTGTGGGAGTTTGTGCTGCTGCACTTTTTTCTCGGCCCATTGCTGCTGTGTTTTCTCGGCTTTTCTTTACTGGAATGAGGGGAAGCACCAGTTATGCACATTAAGACATTAGAGAATATAAGCATGCACAACAGTGCAAAAGCTATGTGGACAAAAACTATTTCAAGCCACACTGTGTTAAATAAGACAACATTAAATCAAGTGTCACTGTTGTTGAAGGTTATTTTTAGCGATACACAGGTGTACAGCACATTAAATAAAGACTAAAGTTAATTGAAGTACGACAACCAAAAAAATGTTCGAAATTTGTGTTAACATTTTTTTAATAATATAGCTTTTGCTTAATGCTTGTACTATTTTTGTTAAACAAATTTCAGTCGTGTGAATATTTTGTTATTTAATATAATGACATTCAAACATTTTTGAGTGTGTAGGTATCTACACATCTTAGACATACCTCCCAAGTTTCCTTTGAGACAATAGCAGGAAATGCATTGACCATGCCGTTCGTTTTTCCATAAGTTTGATGTGAGACAATATGCTTGTTATGCTAGTTGTTTGTAGAGATTGTGGGGCTAATTACAGCGAGAAGGAAGGGTCTGTTGTTTTCTTTTGAAATTAGGTTTGTTGACTCTTTGTGTGGCATGTTGTTTTCTCTTTTTCCATCATTGACCGCTGTCGTAGCCCCCACGCTGACCTCATTCCCTTTCCTCCCTCTGCATCCCATCCAAAAAATCCACCCCGTCAGTAGGATCTATATTTGTGTTGGGCACTTCCTATTTGTTCTGACCTTTGACTTGCAGGGCTCTGGCAGCTGAGCTGTGGAGGGTGGTGTCAAACTGTGACCTCTCAGACTGCATGCTCTCACTGTGTAGACATGCACTGCATCGGTATTCCTGAGAGCTACTGTGCAATGACTGCATGAATATTTTTATGTTAGAGAACAAAAAGACTACCTTAGATTTCCATAGCCACATTGTTCACCAGCACAAAAATGCATGTTTTTCTGATGAACCTGGTCGACCAAGGGGGGCTTACTAGTTAAATAGTTATGAAGCCCGGTTGAGAAACCAGCATACCTGCATCCCATGGTGGTCACCAACAATGCTGGTCTTTTCTCCACAGGGTACTTTTGGAGACACTATCTTAAACATGTTATGTTTGTGGTAGATGATTGTGATAGCTTGAAAGACTAACCTTTAGCATTGTGAAACATTCGGGGTGGGGGGGGGGTTGTCGTGTACCCCGAGTGTACGTGTACGCCAAAGTGTGTGTCTGGTCAGGAAGATACACTGTTTCCTCCTTACAGTAAAGGAGAATAGGGGACTAGGAGCGATGAGTGTGCCAGAATAAGGTCCATTTCCCTTCCCATGTCAAGACCTATAAATACCCCAAAAACAGGAAGCCAACAAGGAAGGATTTGTGGGGAAACTTTAATCCTAGATAGACAACCCTCCCCACACACACTTCCTTCCACAACCCGAACCTCGCTATACGAATACACATGTATGTGTACATACACATCTACAAACACTTACCTTAATGGTCAACCCACTAAGACCTTTTTTGAAGTCTTCAATCATGCTCAGACAGCAGCCAGAGGTTTCGAACGTGACAGGAGAATGAGAGGTAAAGGCAGTTAGGTCAACACACTGCTGATATTTATCAGAGGTGTGAGCAGAGGAGCAGATGGAGTGTCATTCTTACATGATTTGTTTACGTCTGCTGGTGGCTCAGGAAGTTTTACTCTAAAGGTCTAAAGGTTTATTGTCATCTTTTATGTAACAACTTGCCTGGCAGGGAGATGTCATGACCAAAAGGAGGCTCTGCCATTACAAAAAACAGCGCAATACTCAATACAATATCTATAGGCTGTACACAAGCATGCACACAAGCTAACATTTTAAGGGCTGAAATTATTGAATTTAGTATTGATACATTCATACTTATAACATCAATACTAAAATACTATATTGTTTTGGAGTGTGTACTGTTATTAAGCGACACTAGTATAACCAAACAAAATTTAAAATGACAAACACTCCCCCAGTCTCTCATTGGTCAGAAAAACAGAAAGCCCAGCCCCAGATTAATGCTATTGGTTGAGCTAATGTTACTGTGTGGGATGAGAATGAGAATGCTTAAAAGGACCTTTAATGGGTATTTGTAACTGTCATATTTAGACAGACAGAGGCCTCAGGGAAAAAGAGGGATGAAACCAGAGATGTAGAGACGACACGTGTCTCTTTATCTATGCGAGCTTGTTTTATTCACCACGCTTTCCTTCTCAACCATTCTTCTGTTTTGAATGAAAGCTTCCACTTCTTCTTCTGCACGTCTTCCAGTAATTAGAAGGATAGTTCTATTCACCTGTGAATAAAGGCCGTGTCATGAGTCATACCCTGAATTGATGTTCGTTTGATGAGGAAGTAAATATATTAATGTACATTGTTTGTGTTGTAACATTATGTTCGAAAGCTTTTAACGGTAATAGAGCCACTTGGAACTGGGTACCTCCTGGTATGAGAAAGTAAAGGTATGTAGCTGTTTGCCTTTAAGAGATAACAACTGTGGTACATACCCAACATGCAAAGAGTCACAATATCAGATTGATGTTTCAGGTGTTGAGCTCGACTGTTTACAGTCTCTCACAGAAGATTAACAGAGGCAACCCACTTTGGCCACTCTACAGTCAAGGAAACTAGAGAAAGGAAGGACTATGAAAATCAGATACAGAGTTTAGTTTCCTGAGAAGGGTAGAACTCCAGGTCCAGGAAGGTTTGCTGGTCAGAAATACATTTGCATTAGTTTTATACACGCATACATTTTATATATGTTTACAGTATATACTGTATATATACTGTATAAATACATAGATAGATAAACAGCAATTAGCCAGAGGAAGCTAAGGAACCCCCACCTTCCTGTTGTACAAACTTTACTGGCCCTACATAGCATCTCCTTTGTGTTACACAGATAATCACGAATACAAGCCATGTGTCCTGGCCCCTCCAAGCTTTGTGTATACAAATGCATCCTGTTTTGCCCTGCCACATTAGTCAGTTCAAATCTGCTGCTTGAAACCCCTTTTACGTCACAAGTCGGCAACTCCACAAATCTACACCACTGACTCATAAGAACAGATCACTTCCCTGCTGCTGAAAAGACCATCTTAGAAGTTTCATGAAAGATCGTTTTTTGTTTGTTAGTGCTGATTTGGTGCTGGTTTAGCTAGCTTATGTGATGTATTGGTTGACCCAAGAAATATATTCAGGTAAATTTAGTGAAGGAGCAATAGCACTATACTGCACAGAACTGACAAAACATACGAGTTGGTTGGTGTAAACCGTCTCACCTTGTCACCGCCACACCTGAAAACCACACAGTCCTTCAAAGTCTTCCACTGCATCCTGGAAGAAAAATACAGTTATTGAACATACGGACTTACATCACAAAAAGGGGTGTGAGTTTGCGTGGTGACAGACATCCTGGTCACGCAAACATGAAACAGAAAACAAAACCTATTAGTTAAAATGTTAAACAATAACAGAGATGTTAATGGGAGTTCCATGTGCCCTTATCATTACATGAAATCAATTTGGCATTCCCTTTTCTTTCTCTTAAATATCGGGGAACATTTGTGTTATTATACCGCTCGCACAGATACTCTAAAAAAACACAAACATATCCTGAACCTGAAGCATCTGGAAAATGTATACAATAAAAGAATACATTGAAAGGCAGGAGAGTGGTTTTGTTTTCTGTTTACTATTTATGTTTGAAATCGTTCTTGATAGACCAAATGCTTCATTTACTGTAACCTTAGGACATTTTTATTAGTATGTGCAAAAAAACTGTTAAAACAGGTAATAAATAAGAACTGTGCATGACGGGTCCCTGTACGCAGAGAGAGCTGAGTGGCTGTGGGCTGCTGTGAGGTTGAGTGAGTTGAGGACAGGTGTCAGATCACTCAGAGCCCATGTCGACACTCCCCAGGGAGCGGTAAAGCTCCCCCCCACCACCTTTATCAAGCGTAAACTTCTCGCTGAATGGAGGAGGAAGAAAGGGGGGGTTGGGGTGAGGGAGTAAATGGCAGGTGATTCCTGTACAAGGACCATTAATAACTCTACAGGTTTCTCTGCCTTCATCTGCACTGTCCAAAGCATTCATCAAATTATTACTATAGATACATCAGAGAAGAGCATATTGGAAAAATTAGAATTTTATACCTATCCATAGAGGGGTAGCAATGAGTGATCAATTAAAACGAATGGTCTTTACAGCTGCATAATACATGTTGTCGAAACTTCATTAGTCTTTGACAAATTGTGGTCCAATAGGCTTTTTTAACTAGTTTAATTGACTGCAACATTTCTCCAGTGCATTGCATTTATACCGTGTTTTTTAAAACAATATTACATTAACAGTTAAACACAAAAACAACGAGATGAGTCTGAATAAATTATTTCAGGATTTATTTTAAGAAAAATATATATTTTTGACTGTGACAATAAGCATATACATAAACATATATACATTTCTCTATTATAAATACAGCTTATTTACAATCAAATTAAATAGTGGGAATATCTCAAGGTTTTTTTGTACAATATTGCATTGTTAAATTAATAATGGCGGTATAAAATATAGAAGTATCATCTATTTTGGTTTGAATGCTTTTAAAAAAATAATTGAGAAACAAATGCCACATACAAAACAAAAATAAAACAATCTACTCCGTTAAAAATCTAGATTCTTTTTTGGACCCCAATGCTGTAGTTCACAAAACCAGGAAATGTTGACAATTATGAGGCTATCAGTTTGAACCAACTGGTCACGTCGAGCCTTGGGAATGTCGGAAATAGCTTAGCAACAGTGAATGTTGACAGGATGAGGGTTCTACACATCATGTACTGCTGTTTAAACAATTTGTACCCACGACAACCAAAACATTTCTGTTGAAAAACACTCCTATAAAGCTTTTTAAATATGCATCGAAAATGTTACATATCTGAATGAAATAAAATGGAGTACCTTTTTCACTAAGCTGTAGCACATTGAAACATGAGGCACTTATTAAAAATTTTGTTTGGTTACAGTGAGCGTCTTTGATAGTCAACTGTGGGCACTAAATACTGTGTATATAATAATATTAAAAACACAGGCAATTAAAACAGCAGGTTACAAGACCCTAGTTCACATTGTTCGCAGATGAAACGGCTTGTTTCAATAAATTTGATTGCTTTTCGTCACAGATATGTAATTGTTCATAAATAGAATTTCGAACCATATCCAAAAAATACTCTATGGTCAGAGTTCTAGATCCTTCAGTTGCATATCATGTATTGGGTCAGCAAGGCCTCTTGTGATACATGGAGGAAGATGAACTTCTCAAAGCCTGTTTTCTGTTTTTTCAAAGTCTTGTGAGAAAAACAAGACGGCTGTTCAGAGATTCAGGAGTCCTTGATTCTTCTCAGCTCCTCTAGAGAGTTCTTTCTTTATGTACATTTTAAATATGATGGCATATATATTTAAATCTTTGTGGGATGTTAAAAAGAAACAAAAAGTGCAAAATATGCAAGTTATTCCTCTGATCTTCAAGCCCGTTCTGTTGCTTTGTCTTCGCGAAGTCATTGTCCATATCAGGAAGTCGTCCTCCTTAATGAGCAGCATGAATAAATAAATAATATATGTAGATATAATATAGATACTCTTTTCAGTTCTTCCTATTGTCTTTTACGACTGTAAACATTTTTTGGTCATGCCCGTCTGTGGTTGAGGTGTTCCAGAAGAATACTGTTAAACCTATGAAAGCAAAAGAAAGAGAAAACGGTTAAGCTATGCTCTTCAAAAGCACAATGATGGTACTTTAAAAATATGCACAGATCAAATTCCTTTAAGTGAGCCTCCAAAGATGGCCGGCTTTACAACGCCTCCATTTAGCTATTTTAGTCAAACAAGGCTAACTCCTATC
>JAZGTJ010004399.1:0-31042 GCA_036877575.1 Botia almorhae | reverse complement strand
AAGACACAAATGCAAATCCAGACAGAGATGATTGGTAACTTCCTCTCGGCCTCTGGCAGATGTATTGAGAACTGCTGTGTGGAGAGAGGCGAGTTCCAGCCAAGCTTTCCTAATGACAATTCAAGACAACAGTGTTTTCTCCATTCAGCTTTTCATGCATTATAAACAGCGCCGGGACGTTTTGTTTGCGGTTCAGGAATATGTTTTCCTGCAGCTTCGCTTTTGTGCTTTTTGTTTTCTGTTCCTTCCGTTCCTTCCGTGTGTGTGTTTTAAAAGCATAATAAAGACTGGGGGTGTACCATAAGATTTGCAATCATTTTATCAAAATAGTTTATGCATTTTTAGCTATTTTTTAACAATTTATATATTATTAATAATAACTTTCATTTGTTATTAAATGTATTTTTATTTTATTAAATGTATTATTCACTTTATTGTATGTTTGGTCTTTGATAATATAATTAAACTTTGCTTCAGTTTGCGTGATTGTGGGGAAGTTGTGTACACAGGATAACAGCGTAACCTGTCGTTGTCTTAACACGCTCCTCTTCATTTACTCTCTCTGCTGTGAAGCTGCTTCAGAACCATATGCATTATGTAAAGTGCTACACAAATAAACTAGATGTGACTTGACTGCACCTGCTTTATGTGGTCTTCCTCCACACTTTCTCTCAGTGTTGACAGAAACTCAAAGAACATAAAGCAACATGATCTCTGCTTTCTCCTGTGCTGTGTCCTCCCCAAAACATCTATGACTATTTCAAAAAGAAACCTCTCCTGTCTGCACGTACTAGCTGCCTAATTCTGCACATAGCCAAACTAATTACCAAACAGCATGTGAAGCAAATTTGAGACACAGCCTTTCCCAGGCCCCTGACAGAGCTCTGCACTCATACTTCTGCAGCTTTAGATCCGTAGCCCCTGCTACCCAACTAACAGGAAACGTTCCCAGGACGTTAGCTAACATTCTCTAAAAAGTTCTCTCAAATTGATCAAAAATCATTCTTGCACTAACATTAGTAGAACTTTTTTAACGTTAATTTCACATATGCCAAAAATGTTATTCATGAGTTGTTAAAGGAATGTTTAAAAATGTCTTAAGAGAAACGACAGCATACAGAAACACATATATAGGCCTGACTTATACAGAAACACAGTCGGAGGAGAACTGACAGAAACACAGTCGGTGGAGAACTGACAGAAACACAGTCGGAGGAGAACTGACAGAAACACAGTCGGTGGAGAACTGACAGAAACACAGGCGGTGGAGAACTGACAGAAACACAGTCGGTGGAGAACTGACAGAAACACAGTCGGTGGAGAACTGACAGAAACACAGTCGGTGGAGAACTGACAGAAACACAGTCGGTGGAGAACTGACAGAAACACAGTCGGTGGAGAACTGACAGAAACACAGTCGGAGGAGAACTGACAGAAACACAGTCGGTGGAGAACTGACAGAAACACAGTCGGTGGAGAACTGACAGAAACACAGTCGGTGGAGAACTGACAGAAACACAGTCGGAGGAGAACTGACAGAAACACAGTCGGTGGAGAACTGACAGAAACACAGTCGGTGGAGAACTGACAGAAACACAGTCGGTGGAGAACTGACAGAAACACAGTCGGAGGAGAACTGACAGAAACACAGTCGGTGGAGAACTGACAGAAACACAGGCGGTGGAGAACTGACAGAAACACAGTCGGTGGAGAACTGACAGAAACACAGTCGGTGGAGAACTGACAGAAACACAGTCGGTGGAGAACTGACAGAAACACAGTCAGTGGAGTGGTTAGCTGGGGTGTACAACTCGAGCTCCACTGGCCTGAGTTTTGTTCTTCGGGTGGTAACACTTACTGAGGAATGGATACAAAAAACAGCAACAAACAAGCAAGATTGTAATGCAGGTTCATTATTGCCCAGCAACCAGAAAAAGCACACAGATCATTAACATGCTGAGAGTTTGTTTCGACTGAATTACTCTTTCATCTTTTCCTCACTTTTATTTATAGTTCTGGCATGTCTACAGAAAATAAAATCTTTATTTAGATCCTTATGTTCATCTTATTTGCATTTGCACGTTCTTAGATATAACATTTTTATAAAAACGACCTAAAAAAAATTGAGCTGCCAAATTTAGGGCTCATGTGTGACAGGGTCTCTTAAATGTTGCAGGTCTGTGCAGGGGTGATGTTGTTTGCCTGATATTTTATTCATTGACTTCTCTTTTATTCATTTCTCGTGTTCACTCGAAATCACAGATGCTAACTATATGCTTCCTGCATTTTCATGTTGAGGAAAGCAGGATTTTGTCCTCTTTAAGCTTGAGTCATGTGCAGCTCTTGTCTCTTAATCATAAGTGACAGTACCTTAAATTAAAGAAGTTTGTTATGAAGACGTGTGCAAGATTACGATTTCCCTCTGATGGACAATAAAACAGGCAAAAAATCTCACAGGGAGCAGAATATATTAAGCCACTAAACAACCGGCAAGCAACCATCCTAAACACCCTTAGTGACCACAAGGGTGTAGATGTTTTATATACATTGTGATTAATTCCCTATAATTCTATGTGGCCATTATTGAATGGTTTAATAAAGCATTATTGGAATGCCTCGTGATTTGAGGACCAAAACTAACTGCTGTATAACAAGAACCCCTAATTATGAAATGCTCCATTTAAAGCTGCGTTTCTAAAAACTACCTAATGTAGAAGTGCTTTTGAATAGAGATTACTGTAGCATTTCCTCTGTTTTTGTTTGCTAAGTTTCTCTTTCAATAAACAATATTTGAACAGTTCCATGACTCATGTGCTCTCTTGTTACCTGTTTTCATAAACATCATTTTCAGGAACAGACTGGAATAAAGAGAAGAGTGAGACAAAGTTTGGGCACATATTTCTGGAACGATGAATCTGGGTTTAAAAGATGCAGTTAGCTAAACTTTAGAAAACAAATTTAGGTTGAACGTTTCAGTTTTCTGGTTCCAGCAGAATTTAAAATGCTATACGTTAAAGAAACTTATCTGCAATCAAAATGCAACGTCGCATAATGTTGTAAAAGCACTTTGTGTCTGCCAGGTGTTCATTTTATGCATTGCTTGCTTTAAAATGCAACAGAGGGACATGTCAAAATATGAAAGAGGTTTGATCAGTGGAGTTTGACGTGGCCACCGGTGAGAACTCTATAATGAGTTCATTCAAACCACGTTCTTCTAAACTCATTGTGGAGGAAAGGAAGGAAGGAAGATTTCTTCCCTGTGGAGTGGATATTAACACTGACAGCTGGAGGGGAAAAGGAATTCTGCTGGAATGTTGCAAAGACGCTGTTACACAAGCGCTGCTGCTGGATTCATTTGGCCCACCCCATGTTTCATTGCTTTCTTCAATGTCTCCAGTGGGAAACAGAGACATACAGCACGGGTTTGTTCCAGACCAGAAGAAAAACTGCAGCTTTATGATCCTGCAGGGACAGTGAGTTTAAAAGAAAACAGATATTGGTTCCACCAATAAACTGATGAAATGTTCATGAAACTCAAATAATATCAATTTCTTGACAGCTTTTTTAAGGAATTGACCTGTTTTACCAATATAACAGAACTGTATCAAAGAACATAGGTGCTAAAAGACTTCTTAGCAAATGCATAGCAGCTTATTGGCAATGACCCTAAATACTTCAGTGTATTGGCAGGGATTTCACGCTGAAGTTTTGCTTCATATGGTTTCTGAATGGCCTGGATGCTCAAGCAAGACTTGAAAATGTCTCGCTTGATCCGCAATTTCATTTCCTTCACAAAGAAAGAAGCAAACATTTCCATATCCTGCTACACCACACAGCCGCATCCGATAGCCCTCACAGGAGAGTTACTGTCGAGCTACAAACACTGATCTTCTCTCTGATTCTCGTTTTATTCTCACATGCTCCCCATATCTGAACACTCAGAAAAATAATACCACAGCTTTCTCTCATACTTCATCCTCCTCCTGCTAGACAATCTCAAAACAAGCCGGGCCAACCATTGTAAAGCTGCTCTGTCTGATGAGAGCAACTGCGGTCATTTCTCCAGCTGACTTCTGATGTGCACATGAACCAGCAGTGAAGTTTCCTCAGTTAGAGATAAACAAGATCTTTACATCCACCAGTCAGAGTTACTGACTGATGAAACTCGCTTTTGCAGATGGAAAGAAATACTTTGAAATGTGTTGCAGTGTGCGAAAGGACTTACAATGATGCAAATGTAGAAATATTACACAAGAAAATTTCATATTAATTTCCATTTATGAGATACGCAGAGTTTACGCTACAATAACTCAAGATAGTGTCAACGTTTCATGAATTTGCCCTGTTTTATATTTGAATACAACTCTTTTAGAAAAAGAGATTATCTATCATGTAGTGAATAAAAACATATCTAAATGATAAAGGTACAGCCCAGCAGAAGAAGAACACATCCGTCTTAAGCCCTGTTTTATTGCTGAGACAGTTTAAGTTAATCCTCGATCAATATAAATAGGGCCGTTAGAAGAACGAGGAGACCTGTCAGTAGATTGCCTTCAAACATGACAAGCCAGACAGCTTATCTGTTCTAAAGAGCTGATATCTTCTGGAGTTTCCTCAGAGCTTCAAACAGATCCTCAGTGCAGATCTTCTCAGCCGCTTGATAAAAACAGAGATGAAACCCAAAGTATAATGCTGCAGACGAGAGACAGTCTTTCATCTCAGCTCCTCCCCACCCTTTTAAAACCTGCATGGAAATGTAACGCTCAGCACCTTTACAAATCTGTGATCATCACATCTGTCACAAACTCTGAAGTTTGTTATGTTAAGTATTCTCTCTCTCTCTCTCTCTCTCTCTCTACTCAGTGGCAGAACCTGATTTAGTACACATGGGTGGGTGATGTTTCAAGATTTGTCTGGATCTGATTCATTTCCAGTGCTATTTACATATTATTTTCTTTCCCATATATACTAAAATCATTTCACAGGCTAATGTAACATACATACATTCAATAATAAAGAGGCAAAACAGCCTGAAGGCACACGCCACTTAACTGCCAGTGCTAAATATTTCCATTTTCACTCAACAGTTGATTTACACATTCAATTTCTCCACATGTGCAGAAGCAGAATATGAACATACAATAAAAGGGATCTATCTGCCATCACACAGCTCATCATCACAACATTAACAACTACTGATATCATTAGCAGTCAGTATGAACATCACAGGATTCTGGCAGAACAACGCAGCTAATTTCCTCCCACAGCAGTTTGCAATTAAAGAAAGATTGTAATTATGATTTTTATCATTTCTCAGTAATATTGCTGGATAGACAGATGCCACGTCTTCTCATCTGAAGTGCTTTATAAGCATATCACCCTGTCTTTTTGTAAAACATTACAGTTACTTTAAAACAATCATCAAAAAATAAACACAAAATAAATCATATATCAGAAAGGCCGATACTCAATTCTAAATTGTGTGATTCATTTAATCACATTTGCTATTATTCAATTTCCACTCGCTCATTAACTAGAATGTGACTGGTCTGAAAATATTGACTTGAAGTGAACTGATGGAGCACAGAAGTAAATATGTGCTTTACAAACAGTAAAATAGCAAAAAGAAACAAATGGTGACTAATTTCAGCATCTGAAAACATTCTCTTATCCTGAGTTCTAAATAAAAGAACTGCTGATATACTGATCAACACAAAGAAACGGGAGGTTTTCCCTATTAAAAGCCATTTCTGCTGGTTTCCAGGTGGACACAGTCAGTTGTTTTTTAGAAGCTGGAGAGTCTTAGAGAACATAAAGCTCATTCGGAGAATGTGTCTTTCAATGGCCAGTATAACACAGACTCACAGGTGCAGGAGCCACTGGGGTCAAAGGTCATGGGACAGCAGGCTCACTGGACACACAAGAAGTCGGCAGGCATTATGAAAGTGTTGACCGTGCAGTGTGCCTGCTAATAATGTTGTGTATGAGCGGAGGTGTCCTGTGGAGTCTCTCTGGCTGGGGTAAGCTTTGTTCCATGAATGAAAAGGGAGCTTTTAATAAAGTCTTTCAATTTCTTCAACAGATCTGTATTCAGGAATTCCTATATTTCTTCTGATCTGCTTTATGGGAGAAGTTCTGCTGTTTTCGAGTGAAAACCTACGTTTCACATTATCCTGTTTGTTTTGTGCTCACGGACGCTCGTCTACAATATCCTAATCTCACAGAACCACAAGTTTCATATCTAAAACAAACAAGCAAAAGCTGCAAAATTACTTACTAGCTGGCATGAGCCCTCCAATTTTATCTGGATGCCGTCCAATACTGTTCAGACCACGAGTGGCTGTTTTCCTCAGCAATAAGGGAATGGCAGGAAACGTTTGAGTAAAAGCTGTAAATCCAGCCCCCTGGACAGCAGTGTTTCATAACGTCTGTTTCTTAATGACATCTCTCATGTTTAAAGCAGCTCAAAAGTGTCACTATAGAAGCACGTGAACGCATGTGGATTTGTTGTAAAACATGTCTTGCAGGGTTTGTTTTCCTGCCAGTTGTTCAGAGATAACTGGACATCACATCTGAATATTAGTTTCTTATACCTTTCCACTGTGTTCAATAGCAAATGTAGCTTAAAAATTTCACTGTTTACCAATTGTTTCTTTGTCCTATGAAACACTACATGTTCAAACATGTTTTCCATACAACAAAAGTGGATTTTTAGACCTACCGTATATTTTGAGATATACAGTAAATGTGACACAGTAAACAACAACCTTCATTTTGATCTTGTCCTCACACAGATCATTCATATGACTACAGAGGACTCAGAATAGAGCATATGACTGAAATAAATTGCTTTAACGATGATGTTATAGTGCCTCTTTAGACCCTGGTCATATTTACCACCATCCACTATTCTTGCACTGAAAGGAAATTGCCTCAGATCTCCTACTGTGGTTCTTGAAATACAGAAGGAAAAAAACACAGGACTGGAGAAACATGGAGTGCTGACAGAATGTCTATTTTTCTGTTCTTGTTTTATATAATCATTCAGGGGTCCTAATGCTTCCTTCAGCCGTTCAATCCTAAATTTTCCCAATCGTCACAATTCAAAGTTATCACTGTATTATATCTTCACTAAAGCCCTGGAGTGAATGATAAGTCCACACATCTCTTATCTTCTAATGCTTTATCTCTCTCAGATCCTTCAGAGTCCACAAGTCAGATGGACGGCTGGTCATATTGATTTCATCTCTGTTGAAATCGCACGACAGAATCAAAAGCTTAAAGTCCTGCTCTCATGTCCAATGTCTTTATGTGAAGGACTTCAGGGGGGGACCCTCAGCTTTAATAAAAACTTAAGGTGGTCCAAATGTTCCTCCTGAAAGCTCATGGAGTTGATTCTTCAGTCCTGACAGGTGAAGCAGCTCAGTTTGGTGAGGGTAAAGGTCTGTATAAGATGAACAATGATTGATTGACTGTCTCATCATTGGGAGAAGATGAGTTCAACCTCCTGAAGACCTTTGATTTCCAAACGAGAAAGTGCAGAAATCACAGCACAAACAAGGCACACAATCTTGAGAGCGATGGTGACACATTTTATCTGACCTCGAATGACTTTTAAGTTTTGGCTCTAGAACTCAACCATCTACAAACACCATTCTAAGATGTTAAAATTTGACTTGATTTGTACAAGATTGTCTTGAATGTAGTGCATCAAAATGTACTTATCGCAACTTTTTCAACCAATATTGATCTGCACAGAACATTTTTACTTTTTCTGAGGAATGTGAGGCTGGTTGCTAAGGTGCTGGTAGGTCCAAGTCAAATGAGCCTATCCAAACTTCTTTGCAATATATTTGTCTCTAGATATGGCTCATATTTCTTTCTTCTTCAATATAGATCTAATAGGATCTTTATTCAAATCTAAAACCTGCAGAGCTGCTTAAAATGAAAATATAGCTTTAGCTTGTCACCAAGGTAACAGTAACCCCGTGTTTTAACCCTGCCTGGTCTAATCCTCTGTTACGTAACAGAGTGGAAAGACCTTTTTCTTACCATGATAGCCATCATATGCCTGAAACAGCAGAATTCTCTGTAGTGTGTTAGCCTGACCCTGGCTTTGTGCAAACAAGTGCTTAAATACCCCTAATAAGGGGCCAGAGCTTAATGCATGAGCATCTCCACACAATGAAAGGGTACAGAGCTCTCCAGTTCACATGCAAATGACCAAATGTTACCAACACAATAAAATGATTATGAGAGGAAGACAGACTTGATCTCAAAATGAGCAGTACTTAAGCAAACTTAATTGACACCTTGATCATTTTCCCCGTGAAGGCACAGACTTTCCTTTCCATTTTTGTCTTCATTTCTTCATCGCCTTAGGAAGAGAGAAAGTCTCATACCGAACCATCATTTCTCTTTTACAAATGTAGCCTATAGAATGTACACCTAAATCTGATTGCAGAACGTAGAATCAGAACATGGTATGATAGCCTACCAAATCATCAATTATACAACTTATATAGACAAGAGAAAGGCAGAATATGAAACTATAAGGAGCGAATATTACCCAGTGAGATCTTTAGAACTGCAAAGCTATTCTGATAACAAAAGACCCGTCACATCTCAGGCTAAAAGCAACATGGAAATCCAGTCTTTATACCTCACATTCTATTTATTTACTGACACTGTATGTACAGTTTACTGTCTCTGACATTTGTATCTTCACTGCATGTGTTAAAAGAATCGTTTTCAGTTGTTTACTCACTCGTGTCGAGTAAAATAGATCATCTAACAAAGTACTGACACCTACTGACCATCAGGTGGTGCCATCACACTCTGGGCCATTGACTTAAAGCTGCTCCTATATTTTTGGGTAACGTCTTCGGCTTGTAAATGTGTGCGCGCACGGCGGGGACGGAAAATGACCCTGAAAATGATCATGCTTATTTTTAGAGGAAAGAATTCTTACAATGTATGAAAAATGACTGAACGGCCGCAGACAGGCAGATAACTGATCAATATCTAATCAGAGAGTGAGGAAAACATGTTTGTGCACCGCAGACACTTATAGTCTTTAAAGCTAAACCCACTTACTGTGTATTACTGGGAGGAAAAATATAAGAACATGACAATGTAAGTACAGTACAGTAATCAGGGTTAATATCAGGGTTGTGTGACATTTAGAATTAAAAATATCTTTTACATTTAATCTAAATGTGAATTTGAACTGAAGTAAGGGAGATTAAAATGTGATTCATTGCAAAGAGATTCATAGAACTGCTCTGTATAGGCCCATATTTTCTGATAATATATTGTATTTGCCTCTCTGTATTGTGAATTTTTAAAAAAGCAATTCAGAAACTTCATCCTCTTGTCATTTCAGTTCACAATCCAATTTAACAATTTCATATTTCAGCTTATAATGTGAAACTGAGTCAACTCTGCAATACAGAGGTAACTGAGAGAACGTTAAAAGAACATTAGCCAACATTCTGAGAATGTGCCTTGTGAAATGTTGTCTATGTGTAACACGTTAGCCTCTGTTATGATCCACTTACTGAAGAGCAGCACTTAGCATTACGATCACAGACCAGCATTAGTGGTTCACTTCAGTCAGTACTCACAGAACACTGACCCAAATCTCATTCAAACTCTCTCTGTGTGTGAAGTTTGTAACAGAGACTCAGAACTGTGAAAATCCATCTGCAGCTTTAATTAAGAGTGGTCAAAAAACAAGAGTCGAAGTACCGGCAAACAGTGTAATAGGGAGTTGGCAAGCTCAAAAAACATAATACAAGCAGTGGTCGGGCCAGGCAGCAAACAATCATAAACATTATACAATGTTCAGGGCCAGGCAGCAAACAATCCAAAAATCAGAAACAATCCAATGACAAACCAGGAAAACAACAAGGGAAACCGTTCTGAAATGTAAGCCGAGGCAATACAAGACATCGCACTGAATAACATGAGTCCATGGTTTAAATAGGCGGCTTGATTGGAGACAGGTAAACCAACAGGAAGTAATCAGCCCCAGATACGGGGCCCATGGGAATTGTAGTCTGAAACAAAGTACTGCAGGCTTGACTTCTGTGTCGGATCGGAGATAATGTGGAAACTGTGGACGGTGTGTGTCTCCAGTTAGTACAGGACTTCAGAAGAGGGTTTGTTCCAGTGTTGTCAGTTTCGATCTCCAGACACAATGTGTTACAGAGTTCCTCTCTGTGTTCAGCTGCTGGCTGCTTTCTCCTCAGTCTCGCTGGATCGCCTTTTAGTCTGTATTATACAACCAGTGCAAGAGCGAGTGACTTTGATTTCAATTCTCTTTCATTAAGTGGTGTGCACTGAAGACCGGCTGTCATGGTCCAAGCACATACGCACCCTAAAAAGTGAACAAGTGCAGTTATTACCTTAAAAGCCTATTTCTACCTCATATGACCTTCAACTTTTGCTTTCATTGGCATTACCCAGTGAGATATTATCAGATATATTCAGTAATAAAAGTAATAAATGTCTGTCTGAAAATTAGCATGTCAAAAGTACATTTTCAGGTTTACTAGTTGGGTTGCCAGATTTTTACAGATAGGAGTTGTTGTTCTTGTAGTGCTTGTTGGCTTGGGTGTGAGTTAGGCCAAGATATTGAATGTAACATGACCAGTTATTTGGTCTATTTTTGCTTCACTCTCAAAAGCAGTTTCAAATAACGACAAAGGAAAAACAACCGTCGCATGTCGCCAAGCAACACACAGCCTGTGTGGAACACACAGACAAACTGATACTAACTACAGTTAACAGTCTCGTTGAACGTTGGATACCGTTCTTGAAACATTTTCTAAAAGTTCTTAAAAAATCTAGCAGTAACATTAGCAGAATTTTTTTTAAAAGTTATATCATATATAAATGTTTTTTTGTTTTGTTTAGGTTGTTAGTGGAGCATTTTTAAAACACAATAGAATTAAAAAAATATTAATGTTAGTACAATGACTAAAAACAGATTGACATATTGAACATGCCTAGAACTTTCAAAAAAGGATTTTTAATGTTTTTGTTACTTAATGGAAATGTTAGGGAAACATTCTTACAACCTTGCTGGCTGGGGCCTTATTGGAACACTGCTTGTCCAATGAGATTAGAGGACAAGAAACTATATAATGAATTATGTTAGTATACTATATTAATATCTTAAAAACATGCTTAACATTGAAGTGTCAACTCGATAGCACGCTACAATACGTTTGTTTGTCCTCTGGAATGAAACATGAATAAATGCAGTTCATTTTCACAGGATTCTCTGATTGGTCTACACACTCAGCCAGCCGGCTGTATGGATTTGATTTATTGTACTTTTCAAAGCGTTCTAGCTTGGGGCAAAACAACATCACAGTTCTGCATAACAATCATTGTGCTGAAAGGCCACATCCACTCGCAGCTAGAGGATTAAATATTTCAGAGCTCTTCTGTGTGGAAAACACAGCATCAGGTTCTGAAGAGAATGTGATATTTTTGTGATTAAACAGATGCTATTACTTCTACAGAACAGATGAAAATAACAACACGGGTTAGCAGGATGGATTGGGTCGGGCCCTAATCCGGTTTAATAATCACAATGAGATGAGCTCCAGTTATAGAACTGAAACAACTACCATGGTTAACAGAAAACAAGCTCAAACATGCTCAATATAAATACAATTCAGCTGCAGAAAAGCATGCAGCGTTAATTGGGACAGGCAAAAACGTTTACTATTAAGTGAGGCATATTCTATAACAAGCTTAATTTGCAAGGAAAGCATTCATGCTGGTAAACAGACTTCAATGTAAATATCACGATCCAGTCCTGGATTAACTCTTTGGGCCTCAAACATTTTAATAGACATTCATGGTTTCTGTATTCTCGTGTTTTTACAAACCTCAGTTTCTTCTAAAACATAGAATGACACATAATGGTTTCATCTCTTAGGACAACCAAAGTTTAAAAGATTTCAAAGTAAAATATTTCAAAGGTTTTAATGCAACTTTGTTAAACTTCCAAACTTCCAACTATTCCAGCAACACTCACAAAGTTGCACACGCTTCCTAGACATATGCCTGCAAACTTTCCCAAAATGTATTTTCAGACGTCTTTTAAGTGCATGATAAATAGTCTGTTTCTTTTTCTGTCTTTCTCACTTTCTGAATTTGAAAATAATTCACTCATTTTCCGTTTGGTTCTTTTTTCTATATGTCCCATTTTTATTCTCGTTTCTCTCTCCTGAAGTTTGTTTGCAGGCAGTAACGTTTGTTGTTGTGTTAGTGACAGAAGGCTCTTTGATTACACAGATCCAGGTTTGTTGTGGGCTTCCACAACATGTTCAGTTACCCGGCTGACTCAGCTGTAGACAAATTACTGTAGGAGGAATTTCACCAGAGTTCACCTTCAACAGTGCAGATTTCCTCCACCAATGAGCTGATGAGGTGTGTGTTATTAACCAATCAGGTGTATTTGAAATGTGTAGCATCTGCTGTCCTCCAAGAATAGGGTCGGCTTTTCTTATTTTTAATAATGTGGCACATATTTTTAATATTAATTGTTTGTAACACAATGGCCTTTAAAATGGAAGTAATTATTCCCAGTAGGTGACAGCTAATCCATTCTGTGACGCTGCAGGATTAAATCTACTCCACTGTTTGTTTGTGTCTCACTGGAGTTATGGTCATCATGGCTATTGTCAAGGCAGCAGTGTTGTTCCCTAATTAGGCAGCACTTGCCTGGTGTCCTGAAGGGCTGGAGAGCAGAGATGAGGGCTGTACACTGCATTATAGCTTCTTCATTATTTGGCTGTATGTTTTTTCTTTAACTCTTTTGTGTTGATCCCTTTTTCTTTAAACACACATCGCATTGGGCAACAACACTATTGTACTCCCAGATTGCTCACTCATTTTATAACATCACTCACAGAGGAAAAACGGATCTATGACAATTTGTGTGTGCTTTTGCATGGTGACCTCATATCACATCACATTAAAATATTTATTCCTTCAAACCACAAGAACAAATTGTATACCTTACATCAGTGTTTCTCAACCTGGGGTCAGCAGGTAAAGGCACAAAATGTCAGCTCAACAGACTTTAACCGACAAAACTTTTTAACTCCTTATTTACTTCCTGGCTTGCGTAAGTGTGTGTGTGCGTGTGTGTTTTTCACTCTCTCTTATGCTTGTTGACCATTTGTTCATGGCTTCAGGGGCGAACTTTCTCACCTCAATTTCTCTCTCACTCTCTTCTCATTTCTCCAGTTTCTATTTGAGGATGAAATAAATTATTTTTGAACAGCTCATTTCCCGTGACTTTTCTTCCTCTTAAAAGCAGGGAATGATATTGTTAGTGACCATTTTAAAGCAAAGTTGTGAAATTTCCCTAATTTGGACAGTTACAGTATACTGAAAGTGTAATGTTATAATAGCTAGAGAGTTTGTGGTGTGCTATTTAAAAAGAACATCAAAAAAAATCACCCTAGAAAATCATCTCCAGTTGAAGTCAAGACTCCAAGAGTCTTATGTTTACTCTACTTAATACTTTACTTAAGTATTAGTGAACTTAAAAACACACAACACATAAAACACTGGGTTTAACAGTCCATTTTAAATGAGATTTAACTGTAACTGTATTGATATTTGGTACAGAATGTATGAAACATAATTGTATAAACTTTTTGACCTCTGATAACATTATACTGTGTTTTCGTAACGCAGAAACACACATTTTCTGTTACAGCTGCTTGGAAATGTGAGATATCGTGAGAAGTGCTGTAGAAATGTTATCTGAACGTAGCTGGCACAATATGCATCTGCGTACAATAACAATACACTCCTAATGTTAATAATGTTTGTGTGCACACCGAATGCAGATCTGAATCCCCAGACCAGGTGTTTCTTTTTACTTGACAAGCGGATGAGTGAGGAAATAAATGTATCTCTCTGAACTCCTCAGAGCCATGCAGAGGTTGCATTAATATTTCATGTATCGGCTGGTATAATAAACTCAAGGCAGTAGAAACTGCATTAATTGCTTTCCTTCGAGTGCTCGCTCCATCACTCAATTATCCTCTTGCCACGAATCCCTTACAAACAGTCGACCGCCCGGCCAGCTTCTGCAGAGATAAGACAGTTTGAAGAGCAGTGAGCAGTGAGAATGTAAACTGAAGCTGAGATGTGAACAGAATCAGGGCTGTCTGTTATGTTTCACGAGGTCTGGCAGCTGTCATATATAAACGATTTGAACAGGTGACACAGAACTGCACAGGAGAAGGTTTACAGTACATTAATGTTCTGTGTAACTCAGCTTTGCTGATTGCTGTATAATTTCATGTGTAGGCGCACACAGAACGAGCAATTAGATGTTTAATAAACGTCGCATGTGATTCTCCCCCATCAGACATTAGTCTTATCACTCACTCCTACAACATTCAAAAAGCTTCATTATCTGGACATCAGTTAAACGACAGTTTCCAGTTGTCTGCCTGTCTTATCTGTTGTTTAGTATTATTTAGTATTGCATTGTATTGTATTATAAACAATACAACTGCTAATAAGGAAACAAAAATGTCAACAGATATTGATGAAACAAAAGATCTATATGTGTGTGTGTGTGTGTGTATACACATGCACACGTATGGCCTATTTATTATAAACGATAAAAAACACTTCTCCAAATCTCTCTTATTCTAATCGGTCTTTTAGTGACTGTGGGTGTGACGGGTGTCAGGAAATCTGGGAATATGGAGGTGGCAAATGCATTGCAGTTTTAATAAAGGCCCCCAAAAACAACACATAATTAGCCTTCGCTATAAAACTGCATCGGTGACAATTCATACTAGTATGTGTATCTAGGCAACATAAGCAGGCTATTAGGATGGTGCTGTTGTTCGTACGCACTAGCTGTGGAAGTGTGTATTGTTCTACAGTGTACAATGTCACACAAACCTTTAATTAGCAGTGTCATGTTACAATACGCACTCGCATTGCGGTTGGAGAGCAATTGCTTAGGCATATTTTAATTCACAATAGCGGCCTGATGAGTTCATTAATGCTTGAATTATGCCAAGTGTGGCTGGCGATTTTTACTTGCTCGTGGCTTTCAACTCCCTGTAGATTGTGGAAACGTGGAAACAGAGACTGCGTTGGCTTACTGAACGACTGAGCTCTCGACGGGCCTTATACACACAGTTTGGGTACAAAGGCACTGTAACTGTACGAACAGTGATTGAATGTTGATTCACATTAGATTGTCAATATTGCTACATTGTCAAAACGAATGATAACTAAAAGGATCTCAAACCCTAAATACACGTTTTACTCATAACACGCATGTAATTTGCTATAGAGGTCTTTCCTTTGAGTGACTCATGCATGTTTCTGACAGGTTCACTCTCAGAAAAATGATTATCATTCAATAACACGGTATGTATTACAGTACCGCAAGATTATAGTCAAATAGCGTTCAGTAAAGCTTCAGAGGTCTTTATACAGGGTCTTTATTGCTTCTGAGAGTCTATAAGCAGAGATGATAGCTCTCTGGTACTGGGTTCTGCACAGCTTCCGTTGACTCAATGGCTAATACCAGCATTAAACACACAGACCTGTGCTGCATGTGCTGACTCACACATAACTCCCCATCACATATTCTCATTTTCATTCAAACTCAGCAGTGAGTGCACCTCACAGATAAGCTCTGCAATTCAACATTTGCTCCACCGGCCAGGTAAGTTCTCTGGTTTCGGCTTAGCCTGTGATATGAAATAAATCAGACCTCAAAGCAAGAGGAATAAATTGCGTTTCTCAGACACCTTTACTTATAGAAACAGATTTACTTTCCGAGCTTTCCGAGGAGAAAGCGCTCCGTGGTGCGATGGCTAATCCTCCTAGCAAAACATTGTGAAATTAGAAATTGGCGCGATACAGAGGCTCCAGCGTGGAGGAAAGTAAACTCGGGGGGCCGTTGGAAAGGGCCCGAGTGCCTGCACACTTGACAGGAAACCCGTACCTATTGATCCGAGTGCAAAGTAGATTTCCTGCCCTGCATTGTTGGCTTTCCAAGCCTGGCTATTTTTAACACTAGCAAATACTGGCGAACACTGAGAGGAGCATTTTAAAGATGGTGTAGGGAATCTATAAAGGATCCTTGATTGATTTTTGCATCAAATCTGTGATGCTCTGCTGTTTCATGACATGTTTACACAAGGAAAATGACAAGAGGACAGATGCTTGTGTTGTGGTCCCACCATCAGAAATGCTGCTTTAACTGTATAAACCAGGTACAGGTTTCCTAAGTCTATTAGATAGGAAAATATGTTTATTAAAATATATTAGGAAATATATTTCGATGTCCCCCTTTTGAAAGACAGCTGAAGTATTGTTTGTCTCTGAGGACCGACTCCTGCTCTGATCAATTGTGGGATAAAGCAGTTACTCGACTGCTGGCAATATACAGACTTCAGACATGCTTTATAGATAACCTTGTTTCAGTTCCCACCCACACACTGTTTTTTACCTAAAAAAATCATTAGGCCGAGCTAATGGGGTAATTTAATTACCTTCCCTGTAAACAACCGTCACCTCCACCGGCCTCCACTAGATGGCACTGTGATCTTTTCGGATCTCTCTCTCTCTTTCCTCCCTCCTCCCTCCTCCTCTCTTTTTTAATATAAAACAAAGTAATTGCTTGCGGCACAGTTCAGAAAAGCTGCAGCTACAACTGACGCAGATCTTTCACAGGCAGTCAATCATAATTCATCAGAGGAGGTGGCTGGTTTTTATTTTTGTCATCCTGCACTTTTAATGCATTCTAACACCCACCAAGTGCGAGCTACAGGTGAGCTGACGCCCCGCGCCGCGCTTTTACATTCCCAGCAGCGGGAGAACGGGAGAAGGTGGCAGACTCGTATCAATGAAGCGTGCCGCTGCGCGTGATCAAAGACAGCGTGAAACTCTGTGGAGTTCGTCAACGTAAACACGCGCGCTGGGTTGACAGACGACAATGGTGAGATAATTAGCACAGAACTGCCATTGTCATATGATGGGAAGATGGATAAGAGATGTAGAAGCCAGAGAAGGATTGGTGAAGCCCTGTCTACCTCAGACAGAGACAGGGAGGGAGAGAGAGAGGGTGTAGGAGGGCCACCAGCGCATGCGTGCACATGCACACACTCACAGGGGCTTGAGGAGAGGCAGAACATCACTTTCTCTTTGTGAATCACCTGCATGATTCTCTCACACTGCATGAAGCATCTCATTAGCAACATGTTTTCAGAAGTACAGTGACATCCGATGTACCACTGCATGTAATTTGTGTTGTAGAACAGAACATGAAAGTCTCTGAGTAATATTAACCACGGAGACCATATTTTACTCACATATAACAGCAGCAGTCTACATAAAACACCCAGGAGAACACACAGCAGGAAATGCAGTACTCTCTCTCTCTCTCTCTCTCAGATTAGATTGTATGAATTGTATGAAAGCTTTCCACCCTGTTTGAAATTACAGACATCAGTGTGATATAAAGATTTGAAAAGTTCAAAAGAAAAAAAGATCTTTTAATTCACTTTTAATCATTTAGTCATGTTATTTGTTCATTTCCTTGCAATGGTTCTAGTGTAAAGAAGCGTAAAGAGTTGTTATTTGTTTGTTGTTATGTTGTTGTTGGTTCATAACAAAGTACTTGCATATGAATTATTTCCAATTGCAGTTAAACTATAGTCACAAATTGTAGTATTTCTAGCTGTGTTTGTCTTTTTTAAATGGCGAAACTTAAAGAAAACAACAACAAAACTCATTTTCAACATTGAAACAATCAGCCCCTCCCTGCAACTAATGCATGTAAGACAAGAACCGTCCAAAAACCAATCTTCTATTGAGGGACTTTCTGTGCTTCAATAGATAAGTAATTTCATGACAAGAGTTCAAACAAAACCCATTTAAAAGAGCCAACAGGGATTTGTGATAAACAGCAAACAGTACATGTGATATTAAAAGAGGATCAGCAGCCAAAGGAAATTCAATAACATGATACAGAAACATTTTTAATATGAAGATCACATTGACTGACAGTCAATGTCTAAGCAGCTTCTAAATGCAATCTGTACGGAGCTTTATGAAGCTTTTTGAACAGACTGGTTTCCACCCACAAACTGACTCATGGGCTCAGTTTACATTTTGGAAATAGAACAGGAAGTACAACACAACTTGTAGGGCATCGCATTGGCAATACAAAAGATCATGGGTTTGATTGCTAGAGAACACACATACTGATGAAATTTAGGGTGGTTTTGAATAAAAGCATCTGTTTTTGTGGACACATCTCTGCTGGGAAAAAGCAAAACAAATTCTGATGTTTCCACCACAAATACCAGTACAATCTATCAACTTTTTCCCGTATCCCTTTTATTTGTGAAATCTGACCCACTTTAGCTGCTTCTAATTGTTTATGCAGTGAATGAAATGTCTCGTAAGCTCAAATCATGTGGGAGAGTCTCAACAAATCTGCTTTTAATCGTCCCGTCCCTCTTCACAGCGTGACAAAACTGAGTCCCGCCTGTGCAGAAAGTGTGTGTGATGCTGAACAGAACTGAAGCCATTACAGCGATCTATTAGTCAAGCAGACACTTTAGCTTCTCCTATGGTTGTCTGTGAGCTTCTCTTCACCCTCAGGAAGAACGTGCACAGTCTCAAAGAGAACTCAGTCAAAACTCGGTCCAGCTCACGCTTGGTAGATCTTTTCTGAAGATTTCTCGCTTTACATCATGATTAAAGAGTGGGAACATTGTGAGGTAAACATGACGAGATGATGACAGCTAGAGACGTCAGCTGTGTGGATGTGTCAGTGCAGCTCGTGTTTCCCAACACAAGCACGATCTGTGTTCATGAAGTCATCTCAGATGAAGTTTGATGTTCAGTAGGTTTCATGGGTTTCTTTGTCTCAGCTTTTCATGTTTCCAGAACGATAAAAATAGACTGATAAGATAAATTGGCAAACAGTAAAGGCTGTTTAAACTAAGAATGATAAACATAAAGCTAACTATAACTTCAACGAAATGTATTTTGATTTTTCTGTCCAAATTGTTTTTAGCTCTGAAAGTGAGCAGCATAGCTCACAGCCTTGAATGAACTGAATGACGAAGGTTTAGGTTCCTCCAGAATTTGGGACCTGACAGTTTGAGATATTGTTGAGATCTCTTCTGAATCTCTCTGAGACAGCTGTGAGATTATGGGACATTTTTCTCAGGAGAAAAACCTTGGGATACAATATTATTTACCCACTCTCATGTCTTTCCAAACCTGTGTAGTGTACAGAGTGAAGGATTCCTTTAAGACAAAACCTCCATTTGTTCTCCATTTAATCTCCACTTAAGAGGAAACCTAATCTAGACACTGAGAATCTCTTCTGTCCAGGGTTTCCAGCGACTGTTACCCTCCCCGTCTGCATTGCACACACAGTAACAGTACATTTTTAGACACAGACAACACAAGATGTATCGATTGACACTCAACTGAAATGACACACATTTGTGCCACAACAGCGTGTTTAAAAATTATTGAACTCACGTTGAAAGAATAACAGGACAAACGCCACATGCTGCACCAATTACAGCCATACAACACCCATCATGTTGCACCCAGGGGACAGAAACAGTTCTCTTTGCGGAAAAGAAAGACGTGGAAATCAATGTCGAAGTCTCGCTCTTTATTTACGGAGTTTCTGTACTGGAGACTGTGACAAACCTAAAGGGATGATGGATGTCCAGCGTGGCTGAGCTTCTGTCTGCTAACAATCATCTTCTAATGAGAGCCCTGTGTTCTCATACTGTCCTGCTGCTCATTTACAGAGATTTCTGAATGGCTGTGTTTTCTTTTGAAGTAGAAAGCCAGTCGTCCATTTCCTGCTCTGAAGCTGACAGTGACGTCTGTAGCTGAGATGAGAGGTCTGTACCAAAACCCTGTGAGCTGCCTACTTAGACAACATTTTTAAGACATCAAAGACATTACCCTGACATGACGTCTGTTCCAAAAAAGTAGACAGTGACTTTATGTGGTCTACTGAGATAACTCATTATCATCCCAGATTGCATTGCAACAAGCTCAGTGAGAGAAATGTTGAATTTACTTATACATCATGTTTTTGTTTTGGGTACATAAATACATACATACATACATAGTTAACTTTATTTTTTGACTTTGAAATTATGAATTTATATTTAAAATTTCTCTTCCCCTTATACACCATCTTGTATTTATTATTTCACTTAGCTTGTCGCAATGCATTCTGGGATAAAACGTATCACAGTAAACAGTATATTTAAGTCAGAGCAGCATATGCATTGAGCGTTCCAATGACGGCTTAAAATGTGGGTTTGAAAAACTGGGTTTTAGAACAAGCTGGTGTATCAAAAATACAGGAACGGTCAACGGCGCACGAACGTCCACTTGACAATGGATTCGATTTGCTATTCATGCCTGCAAACAGAAGTCTTCCTTTTGTAAAAGCAAAGTCATCTGTTTGTGCAGACTCTTGGTATTTCACCATTATCATTACCAACAATTTTCTTACACGCAAGGCAATTTGACAGACCGGTTTAGAAGCCCAAACAAACAGAAATCAAATAACTGCCTGTCATTTCTGCCCCTCTTCCACTCTGCGGTCAGTTCCTTTTCTAACAAATGTTTCTTTCTTAACGCTTGTGTCAATGAAACAACAATTAAAAGTGCCAAAGTGTAACGCAAGCCCTGGATGTTAGCAAACAAGTTTGTTTCTTTAAAGGAACAGCACTTCATTAGGCAGGTCTCGTATAAAGGCTTGCTTTTGAGGTTAATTACTATTCGACTCTCTGAGGCGTCTCTGATTTTTCCCCCCACAGCTCACCAGAGAAGCTCTCGTGTTTAATTAGGGCCGTGTGGTACGCCAATAAACAATGCATTAGGAGACCAGAAGACAGAAGATAAGTGCCTGAGTCATTACCTAGAGTTCATAAGCTGCCTTGATGTACAGTCGTAATTGCAGCAGTGTGGCTTCGTTTGCGGTGCGTGATCTCTGTGTGGATTTTAAAGGGTTTTTATTGGTTTTATTGTTAAAGAGGAACCCTCGTTGCACAGTACACTTAACGGGCATTAGAGACTCATGAATTGGTGACTTATTTTCTGATTGAGTGGACCATCTTCTACTTGTAAGGTGGGTCCATTAGCTATGAAATTCCCACAAAAGCTGCTGTTTTGAAGGAATCCTATGGGACAAAAGTGCTTCTGAGAAACGCTGTTGAACATTTAAATGCACAAAAGCATCGATTGAGCGTCGATTTCAAGATCAACAGCATTTTTCAGAAATTGTTCACTGCACTTTAAAAGCAGAATTTTTACAATGGTGCTTGTCCATCCTGGGTAGTTGCCGGGGTGTTGCTAGGATGCTAGATGGTTTTGTAAAGGCCTGCCTGGATATGATGTGGGTCCCTCATTCAATGTAAAGCTATGGGATGTTTTTACTTGTTCTATAATGCACAGGCAAAAATCCAAGTGTGATCACTTAGACAAATAAAAAGCACTTCAACCTCACTTCAGCCTCATGATTTACAGCATAACTGTAAAACACAGGGATGAGTTACATACCGAATAGTGATACTTAATCTATTAATGCATTAGTGTAACTTCCAAAATGATCCATCAAGATCCAGTGCCCAGGTTTATTACGAGATACATGCTGTCTGTGTGATGTAAAAGTCACTGTATAAAATGCTTTTCTGTTTTTACCGCAGATACTTTTCATTAGCAATGGAATTAACATTCTACCAACACATTTACAGGAAACGATTGTGATATTTGACCAGTTTACATTAATGCCAAATGCTTCATCTACAGTGTCATTTTATTGGCATTAACCAGTCCAGCCTATTGTTATTATTTGAGTTCCATTAATCCATCAGCTTATTTTTGGCACCTGACTGAGTTCATACAGCTGTGATTCCAACTGGCAAATAAAAAAATGAGGTTAATGGGGACTTTACTTGAGTTTTGTTGGGAAGAAAATACATACACAGATCATTCGACATCTGTCGGTGTTCCAAATTTTAAAATGTCACTCAGTTTTTTGCTTAATTTTGGTGGCCTTATAGGACCTAAGAGTAAATTTCTTGGACTGAACAGTACGCTGTTTGGCTTCAAAACTGAAAAAAAAAACCCACCATAATTATAAAATCAGTTCATGTGACTCATGCAATGACTCAATTGTGATATTTTTATGATTTTTTCCTTTTTTGTAATTTTTGGATTTCAAACATCTTTTTTCTTAAAAATCTGGAACACAAAATAGGTCATACAGGTTTGAAATGATGAGTAAATAATAGTCTTTTTTTAAGTTTTTAAATATTGTCTTTTTGCAAGACTATTCTTGCCTGTTACTAAACCACGAGTTTTTAAAACTATAGTTTGGAGCTGGACTGAGTGGACAATCCAAAATATTCTGCAGGTAATTATATATCATCTGTCATGTGTGTGTTTGAAGCTTTCATGAAACCTTCAGCCATTTCTGCTCAGCTGTCAGCTGTATACAGACAACTTTGAGCAAGCCAGAGTGAATGTTCTCTTTCAGTCACTGAAAGCTGTGATCCTCCACATTTAGATTTGCCTTTAAAAATCATCGTGATGCCATATACACAGAGCCCAGACTGTCAGTGCATTTATAAAAGGTGTCAAACATTCTGGTTTCAATCCAAGACATGAGTGCTTTTCCTTTTTTCTGCCTTCAATGCCGGCCAGCTGGAAATAATAAAAAGAATAAAAAAATGAAATGTCATCGCTGAATCCATCAAACACACAAACATCTTCAGCTGTGATGTCCTGGATCATTTTCATTATGCTACGATCTGTCAAACAACCGACAGCGTAAGCCCCTCCCACTGACTGCTCTTTGTCTGTTTGTGTCTCTCTGTTGTATTTTCGGAGCCTCGGCGAGGGACCACATTTGAGGTGAGTGCGACTCAAGTAAAAGTAACAGAAAAGAGAGGATTACAGCCAGCCTCTCAACAGGGGACAGTCTTTTTACCTGTCAACCTCTCCCCATGTCAGCTTTCATTTTCGTGCCCTGAGGGATCACAGAAATCATATAACAGCACTCACAGACACCCAGATGTTTCATTGGTGAGTATCTGCCATGGTTCTGATGTGGATTAGGGGATTCGAGCTTTGGTTGTTGTCAGTGTACACAAGACAAACAAAGGACAAACAGGGAAATCTGCTCTTTGTCTCAGCTTCACTAAAGTGGCACTGAGTGAGAGATGAGTTTATTCACAGAGCAGAATCAATCTACCACAGACTGAAATATTTACATCATGCACAGGAGAAATCAGCCAGCGTCCATCACTACCTGGGGCAGGATGATGACTGTGGGACACAGCACTGTTTCCTCCATTGATTCTAAATTACCAAACACTCATGAGTGATTGTGCACTGCAGTGAAGTCACACTAGATCCACACTGCTACAATAGCTCTGACTGTGCCACGCTTATGGGAGCACAGTACACTTCATGATCTGCTAATGAAAGCTATGGAGATCATCTCAGACCGGCCTGAGGGGGTGTTGCTACACAGACCCAATACATTTCCAATCTTTAATCTCAGATTTGCCCTCCAGCCCTCAATATACCCCCAATAAATGTTTCCCTAACGTTTCCATTAAGGAACAAAAAGATAAAAAAATATTATTTTTACAGTTTTAGGAATGTTCAACTCTGCCCGTTTTTTAGACATTGTATTAATCAACTTTTAACTCTGTAAACGTTCCACCAACAACTTAAGAACAACAGTTTTGATATAACATTATAAAAACATCCTACTAATGTTACCGCAAGAACGTTTTGATAACTGAGAACTTTAAGAACATTAGCCAACATTCTGAGAACATTTCCTGTCAGCTTGTTCCTGGAAACTGTTTAAGCCTGCAGTTGGGCAGAAGAATGTTTTATTGTGACCGTTTCTCATTGATAAGTTGAGCTACTTGTTGAACACTGATGTCTAATCATGTTTTATATGTTTATATCACTGCAGAGTACGTCCCTCTTTCTAAAAGTTCAGTTTTCAAACCACAGGCTGATGTTCTGAGATATTCATGAACAGCTGTGTGCCATTGATTTAAATGAAAGCTACCAGACCACATCCTTCTGACAACAAATGACCACGACCACAACTAATTAAGCAGAACAAACATGATAGTGTGTCTGAAAATCTCCTCCATGCTGATGATGATTGATGGACCGGACGGCAGGCTAGACAGAGTGATCATTTTCATGTTACTCAGGGTTGTGTTTTTTTCCTCATTTGTCAGCAAGACATCTACCTTTAATTCCACAGCAAGATTCCCAACAACGTTTTTTGGTGAATATTTCTGGATATAAGCACAAGGGATTGTCTGCTAAATATCTTACTCCTCTGGTTCACATAAACTCTGAGACGGGCAAAGAGGGGCTTGAATTCTAATTATATTAGTGAGGAGAGAGAGGTTTCTAAGTGTGTTCATATAATGAGGGGAAAATTCAAAAGTTTACACATTTTACGTAAACATTTAAAACTGGGCAAAAATATCAGTATCAGCTGGGCAAAAAATACTTTCGAAAGGCTGTTGCTGTTAGTTCCCTTAGTTCTCCACAACAGCATTTGCAACAGCATCATCTGTCAAACAGAAAAGTAACATTTTGATAACAGACTGACTTTTTTGACCAGCACGCATACACATATAATCGTACACTGATTAATCATACACAGCAAAACAAAGTCCATTAAGAAAGTAGACGAGTTCAAAATTGATGTTTTCATGTTATAATATTAATGCTATAATACAGTACAGTCAAATAAATATGAACTAAAACATGATGACCGATATTGCATACACCCACAACACTGTTTATAAGTGAGTCCTTTCAGAACCAAAACCCATCACCAATCCTTCTCAGTTCTATTTTTGCCGTTTGGGTTCAGCAGTCCATAAACACTCTTACATGTGACAACATAGAGCACTACTGTGACACACAACATTTTACAACATATTGTTAGATTGTATTTTTCATTCTCGGATACATATTTTTGTTATCCTAAAAGTGATAAAGAATATAATGCAGTCTGAGACTTACATGCGAGGGGATTAACTGTATGACATGAATATATGTGATGGTAAAAATGTATCCTTCTGCTTATCACTTCTACTTTAAAAAGTGTCCACCAATCAAAACATGGGAACTTTGTTGATTATAATGGGAGTGATTTAGTTTTGATTTGTCACTGTAGGTTGTTTTCGGTTGCCAAGCGACATCGCAACTTTATGCATTAGTATAGAACTGAACTGGTGTATGGCTTCTGCGCACGTACAGCTTTTTAAAGATGCCTTTGAATGGACTTATTCAATTTTATTCATAATGCATCACAGTTTTGAGCCAACAATTTTACCTTGGAAGCGTTACATAACGTACGGCAGGTCATATTTGCACTGATATCAGACGACTTCTCATTAATTTGTCATGATAAATCTTACCTTTTAGTTTGAGTCCAAACAAGTACCAAATTAAATATTTAACTGATTGGATTTTTAAATAAAAAATGGGCATTACTACGGTTATGTAATATATAAAACATTTTTGGGTTGCATTTCCAGCAAGCGATGTTGTATGGTTTCAACTTTAATTACTACCTAAATGTTTTACGTTTTGGGAACTTTGATCTGATAAAAGTAATTGTAACTTACAACGCATGTCGAGTTAGCTGTATTCTAAATGAACAGCAGCACAGAATAACACAGCCTATCACTGATGCAATACAACCACAGCATGATGACCTGAGACTAAGAGACTGGCTTTTGTCTTTCAGACTTCAGCTTTTTAAGCAGACACACGGCCCTCGTCTCATAAACCACAGCAATGGTCATAATCAACAAACACATCAACACATTTACAAACAAACAGAACATCAACGTTATAAATGAAAATGACAATGATAATAAGGAAACTAACGCTGTACTGCACATCATTTGTTTATGCTGTGGTGCATGCTGGGAACTCAAATATATGAATGCGTTGTCATCGTTCCCTTATGTTTATTAGTTCAACTGAAATGTTTTCAAAGTTTGATAACAAATCAGCAAACAAAGCTCGGCCAACATTACCCGGCTGATCTTAAATTCAATCCAGGGCAGTTGTACCAACACAAACGTTAGCTATAATAACTACAGTAAAAGGTCCATGTTTTACCTAAAAACAATTTACTATGTATAAAAAATACTTGTCTATTATTTAAAAGTGCTCTAGATTTTGGCACTATCACACAGAGCGCTAGTGCATTATACTGTTTGTTTTGTTGGTTAATCATCTCTCCTAATAATAATTCAGCAGCTCACCCAGATATTCCCGCTCCTGTATTCGCGAAGCCCATCGGCAGGACAGACTGCACTCGACTGTTCTCAGGAGACCACACTGGGTGAGTTTACTCAAGCGAGGCTTTACCATATGGCATTACAGTGTGCAAGCAGCCAGCTCTTCAAACTCACCACAATCTTTAAGACGATATTCATCATTGCGGGAGAAATTATTAATAAGAAGTTTCTGGGGTTTTTTCGGGGGAGATTCTCTCTTTTCTGTTGCTAAGTGGCACTTTTAATCGTCTCAGTCTGAGACTCGACAGTCTCAGAATCCAATTCAATTGAACTCATTATACTCTTCAGTGGCTGCTAATCGAGAACAATTGATTCTGCATGGAGACTCATGCAGGAGACTAATGCAGGAAGGCATGTGTGATGCTTGTACAAGCATGTGAACATGGTGAGTGGACAGCGACCGGAACACATCACCAGAAATGCCCGGACGATTTTCAAGCGGTGTGGGCAGGAGAGAGGCTGGTGGAACACATTAAGGCTATGGATAAGATGAGTGTTTTCACATGAGTTTTTTTCCAGAAACCTGGAAACTGCCGATAGCCAAAGTGCTGCGAAGAAAAACCTTTGCTGTCGTTCCACTGATGTGAAAAGCTGTAAAAAGCTGATGTACAAAAAAAGATTTTTTTATAAGACAATGCATAATTATGCATGTATTTGTCTTAATTATATGTTACAATATGAAATGAAAACAGGGGACCTGTCAATCAATTTTTGAAAGTCAACTCTACAATGTTTCTCAATCAGGGGCTCGGGATCCACTAGGGGGTCTAAACAAAACTCCAGGAGGGCCTCAAGATGACTTAATACCAAAATAGGACAAAACAAGCACTGACAGAGCTAAGAAAAAATCAAGATATTTCCTGGTGTTATTTTATATAATAAATATATAAATCCTTCTAGTTATGCCAAGCACTAGAATATTTTATTGGGTAGAAATTAAATATTACATGTTCATTAAGCTCTTTCTCGCTTTCCCTCTTCGGAGATGCCAACACCCTTTGTACCAGAATGAAGAGTCAGACTACACCTGCTGTATACAGAGCTCATAAAATAAATCTAGCCCAAGTACAGAGAGTTAAACCCAGACACAGGTTGCTTTTATTCTCAAAGACAGGAATTCTTCACCACAGGAAAAGCTAGCACAAAACTTGCTTATGCTTAGCAATTTCTTTATGTTTTGCTCCGATCAGTTATTCTCAGACGGATGCTTGTTTGGCTTTATACAGCATTGACTCTTTTGACTCTTATCTCCCACACACACACAAACACTTTACCACACGGCCATCATCACACCTGCTCAGGAAGATACAGCAGTACATAGATGCCCGACCCTCAGAAGAACGATTATTTCTCTGGAAACTTCATCTGTCAGCGTCTGGAGAAAGTTCTGCTGAATCTTGGGAGGATGTGACCTGTTATACATCTTTACAGAAACCGAATCATCTTCACGGTCTGAACTCTATAACTGACTATCTGAGCAATAATAACCAGTGATCACAGTATCTCAGAATGCTGAACACTGAAGTCACGCTGGGTATGACTTCAGGCTAAACTCTTCAAAGGCTATATATATATACAAATACTATTTATAAAAGGTTATTCCTCTGGGGTCATGGAAAACCCAGAAACACCTGGAAGTTTAAACACAAAGATTCCTCAGCCTGGAAAAATAAAAGTATAAAACCATAAAAGCCACAAAAAGATTTAGAAGTAAAACATGACAGTCATTGTTGTGACTGAATAGGTTAATATTTAGCTTTTTTAATAAAGGAAAGTGTTCAAAAAAGGAAGGAATCTCACAATGTGGCACTTTAATGTCACCCAGTCCAGAGCAAAGCAAAAGAAACGACCTGATCTGCTATGAAAGGTGAAGAGTGCGTCTGCTCTCTCTTCTCCACCTGGACCACAAATTGTTCTTTTCCCAAGACACGACAGTATCATCAAGAACAGCTGCTACCCCAAAGATGAATGAATCAGGATGAACCAATAAAACTGGCAGAGCCACACACGACCCATAATTCCACTCTGCAACAACACACTTTAATCATTATAACAGACCAACAGTATCTGTTCAGCGTGCTGCTCTCTTTATTGGAATTTCTAATTGAGTTTTGTCTTTTATGTGACCTGCTCTGTCATGGAGTCATTGTGACTCAGAAACACTTTTTGGTTTCATGCACAGGAGGAAAAGAGAAAGTCTCGGCCTGATGATAAGTATTTGGTTTCTACACCTCAAACTCTACAGAGGTTTCATCTACATTGTCAACATTAAAACTTCATGCCTATACTGTATATGCACCTCTCTAAAGTTTATTGACAGTCACTTGTACAATAGTACACAATGAACAGTGACAACACAACGTAAGACAACACATTCCCTGGAGGTCTTAATGTTAAACTACACACAAATGAATCGCTGTGTTCTTGAGTATTATCTTGAATAATTATCTTGAATTGAACAGGTTTATAACATCACCTACTGTACATACACATCACGTTGATGCACAATAAACACATATGACAGCTGTTCTCACACTGTATTGAAAGTGAAAATATTGATATATTCTTTAACAAAGGACTGATCTCAATGCACACATATCTCATTTGCCATTATCTGTGATCCATTGTGCGCTAGAAGCTTTTGTTAAGACCGACTTAGCATTGCGTCTTCAGCGCTGTCTTGGATGCTTTTATAAACCGCGCTCACTGAACCCATATTTACAACACAGATCTCTCAGGCCACATTTATTTTGCACACTGCTCTCTGGTCCTGGATATAAAGCTCATCACCATTATGGGCCCGTACTGGAGCCATCCGTATCTTTGACCGAACAGCTGTTTCCATGCGTCCCTCTGCTTCAGAACGGCACATTACTTTTGGCCCCGTAAAATTGAATGAAGACAAAGGAGAAATGGAAGTTTAGGACCTGTTTGAACTGTCCAATTTGCAGTTAATGCACACACTTTTTGATGTGACCTGGCAGAACAACAAGTCATTTAGTTGTTTTGCTCCACTGCACACACTGCTCTCTGCCTGCTAGTTGGCCCCGGGGGTAGCCACTTGTCTAAAGGCAATATTCTTTCATGTGAACAAACCCTCTTGCTGAATCTTTCAGAAAGCCACATTTTATGAAGGTATGGGGATGTATATTAGGTTTTTATTTCTTTATTCAGAAGCGTATTGTGATGAGCATGATTCTAATCAAGATAAGGTAAAATCACTGCTGGTTCTGCACCAGTATCTGAACAAATTCCATAACATGTTTAGAAAAGGAAATTATATTTTCATATTATGACAGTCTTAATGGTCTATCCATTTTAAATAGGCTTCATTTTAAGCAAAATAAATGTAAACCTGATTATTAAATTGTTTTTGACAGACTCGTTTATCAGTTAAACTATGAAAACACATTTTAAAAACAATAGAAATACCTGAGAAGTTCTATTTTAGCATAAAATTGCATATTAGAAGTTCATTTCATTCCTATTGTCCATTTGCAGTATACTTAGTGATGTCTATGCAACAGAATGGCAGAAGACAAATCATGTCTGAATATCTTATACAATTACACATTATAGGTAAATTTAACCCAAGTATGTTTTGTTACGTTTAGTACACAACAAAACAAAGACCCTGATTTAAAAGGTCTTTATCATGTAACCCTGAAGAAATTACTCAGAGTATCTTTAAATACGAACACAAGAATTACACCTGCAGGAGACTCACACAACAAAGTGTGCATAGCAATTATTCAAATGCGGGTCTTAAATTAAAAGATAATCAGACGTTCATTAAAGTAATTTTGTCATTATATCCATACCGCAATTATCTAGCAGAAGGTGAACTTCCTGTCGCTGCTCTGAACCTGGATAGCATAAGCATAACAATGATTTATAATGTATGATGTACATCCAATGAAATCAACTCTTTGTTTCTCTGGTTTTCTGTTCTCCTTGGTTCTGGCATTTTCCTCTGACCCTCAACATTGGCCATCAATGAGCAGGGTTCGGCCCTTGTCCAGTTTCACATCTTGAAAATAATGGCTGCTCTTTGAATTGGTGTGAGGTGGGTTTATTTCAGCTGTGCTCGCACGGAACCTGCTGTTGTACTCTGCAGTACAGATTCTTTTATCTCTGTTCTGGTGCTGAATGTTTAGTTTGGACCGAGTATTTGAGGATAAAATCAGCACTTGAAAATACTGCAGTTCATCCAATGACATTCTTTCTCTCTCTACACTTTTCTAGCATACTATTGTGCTCATCCACAGAATGTTGGACCTACTGGCTACCTTCATGTATTTACACAACAAATGTTGTGCAGAACATCAGAGATGGACAGCTCCAGTCCCCATTCACTTCCACTGTATGGCATAGGATACAATGTAAGTGAATAGGGACTGGGGGGGCTTTCAGTAGGTAGAATTCAGTTGTTTGTGGTCTATGCATTAAGATGTCTTATGAGCTTAAAAGACAAGTGCAAGTAAATTCTTTTAAAGGAGATTTTCCACTTGTTGGTTAGTGATTTTAAATTAATTATATTTTAAAATGTGTGGTAGATTTCTGTGTGTCAGACAGGTGATGCTGAGTGATGCTTGAACCGCCAATCC
>JAZGTJ010004398.1:0-31046 GCA_036877575.1 Botia almorhae | reverse complement strand
GTTTTTAGATGTTTTAAGATTTTTAGATTGTAGAGATTGTATAGAAGATTAAGATGTTACAATGTGTACAGTGCTGGATGCACGTGTGTGTGTGTGTGTGTGTGTGTGTTTGTGCACATGTGCCTGTGGGGCCAGAGCCACAAGACCTCTGGGAAGAGAAGACGAGGTCTTTGAGGAACGCACAGGGTGAGAGATGAGTCAATCAGCCCAAAGCACCTGCTCCTGCCACTAGCCAACGCTCTTGTTAATACACACACACATAATCACACCTCCTTGGCTAGGCCCCTTTGAGTCATATTCACATCTCACATTACAGTCACATCTCAGCTATACCGTACAATTCTCGCTGGTTTTGTTTCATTTAAATGTGTGTGTTTTGTACTATTGGCATACTAAAAATATTGGGTATCCCCTGCAAACCACATGTGTAGACACACAAATGTGCACAAATGTTTACATTGGGGGTAAAACAGCATCACTGACGGGGACAATTTATTAAAGGGGATTTATTATTCTCTTAGACACATTTTTCTTTATTTAATCATTTCTGTGCTGAAATGTGTACACAGCATTTAGCCTTGTTCTATTACACTGCCACCCATGACATGTCAAGCAGTGCATGTCCTGTTTTTGGTACCCGCAAATCAATAAATGAACATTCAAGTTTGTCATACATTGTTAAATACCTGTATAAACACAATTTGATGCATTTTCTATCAGTGAAATTGCTCTAGAATACATCATAAAGTAACTGGCTTATAACACCATGAGGGGCCTCACATGTTGTGTGGGTGTTTTGTATCTTCTTGTAGCTTGTATGGTCCCAATATCATGTTGCCATTAATTTGTTTTTTATTCCGTGTTTTTAGCTGAATTCGTGAGTATGACTAATCAATTTGATTTAAGAAATCCACACACACCTTAGAAGGTTTTTAGGCAAGAAGACAATAAATAATGAAATTTCCAGTGTTCTGTATAGTGCTCAAATATGAAATCAATCTTTCATGCTAAATCTCACTCCTGCTGGTCATTTCTCCTTTTACAGTCAGCTGAGAAAATGGCATTTAACTGTAGAGAAATGTCAAGGTCATTGGATTTTTTTTCTGTGAATCACTGATGTTGTTCTCCCTGTGTCTAAAACATCTGTACTGTTTATCATAAATAGGAAAATTACTTAGGGATTCAACACTTGCCAATAAAATTCCTATTTAATATTCTGCTACCACTGCACAGATTTGAAATTTTAAACAGGATACAAACCGAAACTCTCAAAAGATTTACAAACAAGCTTGGAAAACCGTCCTGTGAACTTTGGAATTTTTCTTGGGATTTGTAAATGCCAGTTAGATGTCAATCATTTAAAGCTGTGGGAGGCTAATTCACATTGGCTGTTCACACAACAGCAAGAAACAGTTGTCAATCCTGTTTTAGAATGCAGTATGTTCACACATAGTTTGGTTTTGAGATACAAATTGAGTTTCTTAAATGCCCTTCCAGGAAGATCTGCAAGGTCTGGTCAGAGTCTAAAGTTTCACCTGGTTTTAAAGGGAGCATTTTAATCTTTGCATCAGCAGGGCTGGGTGATTGGCTTGTCTTGTTGATGTGATTTTCCATATTAAACCTGTGGTTTAACCACAGGCTTTGAAAACCTGCTTGCTCATGAGCTACATGCAGTCCCAGGGGATCTGAATGGAACGTTTACGTGCTCTTAGACCTTCACAAGGCCCTGTTAATTTTACCCTGTCACACTTCTTTCAGTAAGGGCAAGCCAACTGTTAATTAAGAAAATGTTTACTGCTCTCTCGCATGTTTGCTGCAGAAAGTCTATGAGGTTTATGGTTGGCTTTTCTCTAAAGGTGAGTATTAATATTGTTTTATGCTAGGCTAATTATTCCAAACTTTTACAGGGGTTCTAAATGTTTTCTTTACTATGATAAAGAATAAAAACTTTTAAAATATAAAGGTTCACCAAACATTTTATTTTTTCTGACCTTTATTTTTATCCAGAATGTATTGATGTACACACAATGTGTAACCTTTGTTGAAGCACACTTTGCATTTCAAAGAAGCACTGAGGTACACTGAGGTATTTTTCACCCAAACAAAGTTCATTCTTTCTGAATTTGTAAGACAATGCAGATGGGATTACAAATCAGTGTTTTTTTTTCAAATGACACCAACATTATGCTAGTAGTACCAAGAGTTCATGAACTATAAACATTTTAGTTGTCATTTTTGGGCATGTGCTCAACAAGTGGGTGGTGATCAAGAGGTGAAAGGATGTAATTGATGTGTTTCATACCTTTTTAAACATCTTGATGATCATATGTTCTTTTTAAGTTTTAAACAAATACATGTTTGATTGCATTGAGTCTCAGTGACAGGCTGAATAATGCATATTTTCTTAAACTACACAACCAGCAAAAACATGATATGATGATAAAAAAGATATAGATAGAACAACAGTAAATGCTTTTTATAAATACAGCCTATATCATATCACAGTGTTTTGTGTGTTACTGTACAAGATCCTTTTCCGGCAGTAATTACATCAAGCCTAAAGAACACAATAATATTGCAACCTTATAATATTGGTAGAATTGCAATGCATGTAACATAGAGATATAGTGTCACAGAGAACAATACGTGATACAGCTCCTGTTGTCTCTTCAGGCTGTGCCTCAGGCAGAGGAATTGTCTGCTGTAGTGGCTGTTAAATTGTCCAAAGACGGTTTAAAGAGCGCCGGGCGCTCTGTTATCTCGCCAGTTTATATTTTATTTTCGTTTAAGTGAGCCCAATCTCGGTTGCGCCACATTGTTTGCAGTCATTTCGGTACTTTAGACTGATGAAGACACTGAACTGCGCACGTCATGTCGGCGCTAAACACTATGATTACTGGTTACCGACCTCAACAAGTGCATTGTGGGTAACCACAATTTACTGAAAGCAATTTGTGGCAACTTTAATAATAGAACTGTCAGTCCGTAAGCTGCTACCAAGGCTGCCACTCATGCTAACATAGACACCTTAGTGAAAATGCTCACACACAGAAATTACAGCCCATCTGCTTTTGACAAACCTATCATAAATAACTGTCTCAATAGCACATCTATACTGTATGTTATGGATATACATCAAGAGCCTGTATCTTCTTGATAAGTGGTAACTGTTGGGATAAACTGATTTCCAGAGTAATTTGTGTCTAAGAGGTGAATGGAGTCCAGTTGTAATATAGTTGCTTGGAGTCATTAAGAAAAATGTCACTCAGCAAGTGATGAAATCTGACATATGACATCAAAGCATCCTTAAAGCTACACCTGCTGGAGAAGGGTTGAGGTCTCGAAGGAGATTTTAACAGGAGGGGAAGTGACTGCAGGATGAAGAGGGGCATGGAACAGCTTGGAGGCACCACTGTTGGCACCACAACAGGTACTGAATATAATGGTCCGCACAGCTAAGAGGAAACGTTCCCAGAATGTTGACAAACATTCTCTAAAAGTTCTCTCAAAATTATCAAAAATGTTCTTGCAGTAACATTAGCAGAACTTCTTTAACATTATATACAAATATGACAACTTTTATCTGTAAGTAGTTAGTGGAATGCTTTTAAAGTGTTATTTAAAAAATGTTTGAATAACATTCGTATAACCAAACAATCATGCAAATACAACGTCTCAAAAACTGGATGTTTTGAATGTTTCAGGAATTTTTTAAACAACTTTTAAATTAAAATAATTTTTAACATTTTTGTTACATAATATCAACGTTAGAAACATTTTTACAACCTAAAAATGTTAGCTGGGTGTCAGATTGACTCGTTAGTCTCATGATAAGCATGAATATGTCTCAGCCAACATTTGCTCTTTTGATTTAGACTTCCAATCAGCTCAGAATCTGTTTGCTCCTCTCAGCTTTAGATAATCCTGGATGAATTCAGGAAAAGCTGTACAGATTCCACATGGCTCATGTTCGGCTTCAATGAGGTTGATTCATTAGAAACATTTGCAGGGTTGCCCACAGGTTATGATGTGTTTGGCACAGAGCTTCAAATTCTAATGCAGGTGGTTGATTACATTAGTCAGTTTTTTGGCCCTTTCACCTTCAGCTGTGTTAGGTTGATCTTCTAATAGCATTACATTGCACATTACATTCCACCAAGATGAGCGAATCAGTCTCAGGGCGATCACTGTATCACAGACCAATGATCAAATAATGAGCAATTTTATAACCTTTAATCTGACAACGTGTTCAGATGGAACAATAAGCCTGTTGTTCCAGCTTCCTCTCTCCTTTTCGGAATACAGATCGCTGGTTTGTCGAAACAGGAAGTATGGAGGATTGCAACAGAATGATGAATGCTCTGGCTCACTATTGCAATGTTTCAATATGCTGCAAACACCGTATGCTCCACTTGCCTTAGCAATAGATTCTTCAAATTGTATGACTGCTTATTTTAAAAGCTATTAATTATATATGACACGCAATGAAATGCATAGGGAGAACCGAAGCATCAGAGTCATTATTAACAATTATGGAGGATCATAATTAAAAGTCGGATGAGGGGAAATGTGAAGACTGTATATTTCTAATGCAATAATTTAATTCATTCAAACATTCAGTATCATTGGTGTGAATAACAATCAGGCAGACTTTGACACATGACCTAAAAAGCCATGATCTGTTGACCTCAATACTGGCTCTTATTTTAAGCAGAGCACAGCAGCATCTTCATTAAAGCTGAGGTGTGCAATTTTTGATGATCAAATTCTGTCTCCTTTCCCAGCTTAATATGCAAACACAACTGTAAGTAAGCCATTTTAAGTTGGTTTACCAGAAAAGTGTAAACGTGGCCCTGTGGCACTACAAAAACAATACCCTGTTTGTTTGAGCATCTTGCCCTGACACTGCAACATTGGTTTAGCCAATGGCGGAACTAATTATTTTAAATATCTTTTTAATGTTTATTACTTGTTACAGATGCTTTCAGATGTTTTTTTGTTTTGTTGTTCTTAAAAATAACCCATAAAAAATAAACATTTTTCTGCTTTTTAAAATTACCTTATAATGCATTTACAAGAAAGTTGGGTACTTATAGGAAAGATAAAAAAGATTCTCATCCAATCAGATTCGAGAACTGAAACCAGCTATTGTATAATAGAATATGATATCATAATAAAATATAACATGCATGTAAAATGTATATGTTAAACTTAGGATCAAAGATTCAAAGAGATTCCTAAAAAAACAATGAAATAAACTGTGATTATCAAAAAGGCAAGAGAACAAATTGTCTTCCAATATTTTGTTTGTTTGTACATTTGCTTGCATAATAACAATAGCCTAATAATTCCAGAGTTTTCCCATTTAAAAGACAAATTGATTATTTCCCAGCAGAAAAACATTTCAATTCCCAAGTTTAATGAGCTGCTCTTTTCAGGAAAGGGATGTTTTTTCTTACCTGCTATCTGTATAAAATTCTCTCTGCCTTATAAAGTCCCAGTGCACCACAGAATAGCCCAATGGTTGTTTTTCCCCTCTTTCTTTTCCAAGAGTTCCTCTTTATCAATTTATTCCACAGCATCTGAGAGCTCTTACCCTTTTCCCCCTTTTATTGCTTGGCCAGGATACATTGTGCTGGGGAATCGGAAGGGAGATTCTATCCACTTCATTTCCGAAAATTAATGGGATGCTTTGCTTCTTTATGGAAATGAGATGGATAATCTTGTGTGTCCATAAGGTGGTGTGCAATTTTTTGTGTAGTTTATTGTGTGGCCGAGGGCTAAATAGCTGATTTCAGCACTGGAGTTTATAACAAAAAGTCAAGGAGACAAGGAGAGGAATATTCTATGAACAGGGATATTTTGTTTAGAGATATATCATTTATAAAACTATTGTGATTCTGTATTATTATTGAAATAGAATTTCTAAATATACATTCCTAAAAGCAATACACTCCATAAAAACATTGCTTATTCTAACCTAATAAATAAACAATTCTCGCAGACATGCTTAGAAACCTTTATTCAAAAAGTGTGTGATTTCTCTGGCACTTTCACAAACCGCTAACCAGTGTTTACAGAAATGGCCTCTGCATGCTAGTAGATCTATATTCTCAGATCATTGCTCTCTGTTGTCCTTTGCAGTTGGTTTGATTACAGGCATTGTGAAACTACTGCTGTCTGAATTGGGGTTGAATGGGTAAATGTGAAATCTAAAGTGATGATTATAAGGGTTCAGCAGAAAAACATTATTATAGTTTTGACAATGAAGGGATAAAATGAACACGGTCCCTGGAGGCCTTTTCTTCCACTACAGAATTGTCTATACTATTATTCCAGTGGACATGTTGGTGGTGGATGTACAAGTAGTGTGTGTGTGTGTGTGTGTGTGTGTTTGTGTGTGTGTGGTGGGGGGCATATCCTTTGATATAATCTGGGTCAAAGTCTGACAAAGCCATTTCTTAGATGTATATGTTGCACTAATATTACCTCCTAGCTTAGGAGTCTTTCAGAAACAACATAAAACCAAAGCCACAGCTGTGAAAAAATACAGTCAGATCTCTAATGCAGCCATGCAGTATTAGTTGGGATTGACAGGATAAGTGATGAATTTAAGCATATGTTTATTTTCTGATGTGTGTCCATTTTAAACACTGTAAGAGCAGTTCTGGGGTCAGTAGGAGAACAAGATTATACATACACATCAACAGGTCCCTGTAGTGTATAAAGAAGACAGAGAGAAGTAAAGGACCAGAGGCCAAAGCTACCCTCGGGGCTCAATAACTCTCCAGTCAGTTGTCACGCTTACTCCCAAGATGAAGTTTAAATCACATTCTTTGCCATCATTTCTCTAGAAAGCCGATTTGCCCGATGGTGGGTTTTTGAAAGCAGACCGCAGTCGTTCACTTGTCATCAGAGGGGGTGAAGCACAGTCAGTCTGAAGTGAGAGAGGGAGAGGGACAAATGAAAGAATGGAAAAAAGAGTATTATAATGGGTCACTTTTTGAATGCTAGAATAAAGAAGCGATCATTAGGCTGTCAAGCTGAAATGGGTTCAGGTGGTGCAGAACTCTTTTTAGTCCTTGTGAACAAGTGGATGAATTGAAAAACACACATATATAAATAATAGTCATATATATATGAAAAATCTATACTCAAACTTTTAATGCAATGTATGATGTGGATTGCAATTAGTTGACTTCACTGCCACATGCAATTTTTGGTTATTCTTTTCAAACATTCATGAAAAAATGTGTATCATACAGTAATGCAATTAAAGACATCTAATTCAATTCATTTTTAGTTTGTTGTTTAGTTCATTTTAATTTAATGACAAAAACATGTCTTAAACAGCTTTTTGCTTTGACTGACATTTTGGATTGGCTTGTTATCTTATTCTAATTCTGCTCAAGGCTTCCTAACGACGGAATATTTTATGGTATGTAATTGGATCGTGGTTTCTTCGCAAAAACCCACCGATCAATAGCTTAGATTTTCTATCTTTAAATAGTGAAAAGGGCAAAGGCTTGCTTAATATATGCAGTTATTCATAAATCGGGTGAAATATGTGTATAAAAAATTACATTTTAGTCTCTAATATTTCTGTGCCTATAATCAGCTGAAAACGAAAAAGCGAGGAGCATAGAAAGTTCTTGCATAGAAAGTTTTTGTGTATTTTAGTCCCGCCCACTACGGAACTCATTGTATCTAAAGCCCTCAGGTGATTTAACGTTAAACGTGGTAAAGGATAAAGGTCGGATGTTCATAATCGTATCTTATATGACAACGTCACATTATAAAATGCCTGCTGTCTGGTGAAACATCGCAGTTATTAAAATGAGGTATGTGTTTTTATTTTTTATCCCAATCGGCTGTGCAACGCAATGCTGCAGGTACATGCACTGTTCTGATTGGCTGGCTATGATTACGTTGTGTTGCGCAAAGTTTGGAAGCGTGGCGTTTGGTTAGCGTCGTTTTTGTGTTAATGTCCTATACTGTTATCTTTGCATGAACTCTTACGATGCATGTTATTCATGAACGATTGTCCGTTTTAATGCGTCATGTCACGGTTTTCGAACGATTTGCACAGATGAGCATTCTGCACGTGTTTTCTGAGAAAGGGCTGATGTCCAATGGCCACGAGTCATTTGAAATAAACGCTGCTCAGTTTTGTTCACTCGTTGGCTTTGAATACAATTAAAAGATACTTTTAGTGAAGGAATGGGAGGACGTTGCAAGAGCCGTTGGATAATCAGTTTTCTTCTGGGCGGCATGTGTACTCTGTCATTTCAAATTTCATTGTAAAGTAAGCCAGCTAAAGGCAGCCTCATCTTTTCTCTTGTTCCTCTTGAAGTGTGTCTCACATCTGAACATATTTCAAGGAGTCAAGGAGATGTATCGCTGCACAGTTTAATGAGATCATTATCTCGCAGCCCTTTGTCTTTTTTAACTTCCCAACCATCTTTAGGAATAAAGAAGTCATGGTTTATTACCCGTCAAGGTTAATTTAATAGATACGACTCTGGCTACACTATCACAAAGGATTTCTTTGTTTCTGTGTAGTTTTGTCATAGACTATAGTTGATAACAGAACATCATGCTTGACAATAAACACATGGGGTTAGTCATGCTTTCATTAAGTGCTTTTAACTTTGAAAAAGTAGTCAGCTGATGTTACAAGTGGTGAGCAAAACAGTCTGTTCTGCTCAAGGTAAAGAAGACTACATTGGTGTTGGTCAGAATATCAAATGTTTTGATCTCCTAGCCTGGTCTGCTCCTGAAAGCTGATGCAGAGCTTGCCAATCTGGTTTTCTTCTCTCCTCCAAGGACACTTTCCCACCAGCTGAAACGCTATTGTTTTCTGACGCAATCTTTAGCAAGAACGCTTCAGGCTTTATCTGAATTCAGACATGATAACTGTGACACAGAGACATCTGATTCCAGATTCTCGTCTTGTGTTCTGAGGAACTTGGTAGGGTGTTGGTCCACATGGCTTAAAGTGAATTTCAGCTAGCTATTCTTTCTCTACATCAACAATGCTCCTCAGTCGCTCTCTCACGGATTACCTGAAGAGCTTCAGGTATCACTTCAGAAAGTAATAAGAAGCTCCTTGTGTTATGAATGTGCAAATATTGCCTTTTGAATGTTACAACATCAATTTTCTAAGGTATTGATGGAATAATTTGTCAAGGTAGTAGACTATACCCTGAAGTGTGAAAAGCTATACTTCTTCTAAAGCTAAACTTCTTCTAAAGCCTTTTTATTGAAAACATGTAGCTTTATATGCCCTATTAAGGATTATATTTAAGGATCAATAATAAATTGAGGTGATTACAAGTGATGAAGAGCATACTGAAATAGTGACTAGTCACATGACCTTTGATGCACTTTATTTATACATTCAAATAAGTTAAATGTCTTGATGTTGACCATAAAAAGTCTATGGACAGGCTACTGTATGTTTTAAGCACAATTTGGGAAATGAGGAACCGTATCATAAACTGATTTGATTGTTTAAATTCACAGAACGTGTGATTTATTTGATCATTAGAGCAGCACTTTAATTTGTTATCAATCACAAATAAATTGCGTTCACATATGTGGCACACAGAGTCAAGTTTTTAATAAACCATAATGCGTTGTGTTTACAGTGTCTGTGATATGTGTAGATATGTCAATAAATATGCAAACGTTGTATTAATTATGTTTTGGATTGTTATAATTATTTTTGGAGGGGGCCACACCTCTCCTTTTCTTAAGAGAGAAGAACCCTTTAATTTATGCCATCTAAATATCCTTTCATCATTAATGAAATGGCAATACTCAGCTGAAAGCTAATTAGGAATTAATGATATATGCACAGTCAATTGGAAGAGGGGAGAATGACTTCAGTGGAATGCATAGAGACCCACTGCTCTCGTGTGTAGTCTGCTTTCAGAGTTTAAAAATCATTGCAATGTCCTTCTACATGTGTAATCAACCTTTATAAAGGCATGGATGTGATCAAATGATTAATTTAGTTCCAGTACAAGTTCAATTAGGTCACATTTAAAAACACACAGTGTGCTGATATTGACACTGCAGCTAATGCATCTAAATCCATGTGTAAAATGAGGCCGATTACACTGTACGGCGGAGCACATTTGTCATTTGTTCTTGATAAATCAGGAACACATGGTCACCCACACCTCATTAAAGACCGTGGACAGCTCAAGTGACTGTGCTATGGAACAGTGCCAAATCACACTCACAAACAGATGTCTATGACACAGGAGTTCTAAAACCTTGTGTCATAGTAGGGTTACTATATGATCTATATGATTTGGAAAACTCTACATCAGTGATGGGCAAATTTGTTCCTAGAGGGTCAGTGTCCTGCAGAGTTTAACTCCAGCCCTTTGGAGCAAAGTTTGCCCATCCATTCTTTGTGACCTAAGCTAGTTTTCAGGTCTTCGTTTTGGTTCAGTATGTTAGCTGGTCTCCCAGTCTGGCCAGGTTTATAGTTGGGTTAACTGGTCTCCAAGTATCCCAAACCCCTGTAACACTAGCAAAAGACACCAGCTAAGTTAAAGCTATTAAATCCCAGGGTGAGAAAACGATATCAATGTCATGTGATTAGTGTAGAGGAAAGATACACAGCAATCATTTCTCATTAACAATTGATTATATAGAAAGACCACATGGATACGTCTTCTCTTTGAGGAATTGTTTAGTATCACTAGATATACAGCCAAATCTCTCATAAGCCCATTTGAGTGGCCCTTTCCTCAGGTTATCCATGCCATTATGTCCAAGTGAATGACACCTCCAAAGGGAACTAGAGCCATGGAGCACAGGGCCATAAAACAGACTGTAGCTCTAATAACAAGCTAGCTTGTGTCAGGATCAAGCAATGTAACAATCTTACTACATAAAATATTTACACTTAAGTATGGTTTTGAAAACCAAAAGGCTAGTCATTTGTAGCTTAATTAGTTATTAGCACCAGAATGCTTGCTGGGATGGCTGGCATGAATAATAGAAGACATTTTGAAGGTCATTAAAAGCAAGGCAGTTCTCAGTTGAGCAGGCGGAAAGCAGTTTGAATTGCCAAATGCTTGCAGATTAACAATGCCATCGCTCGGCTCCCCGCGCTCAGGCGACCACTAAAGGCAAGGTGGGGGTAATTTGTCAAGTACTCTAGCGGGCCCATCTGTGCTGCAGACTGACAAATTTCCCCCTTATTTGTCATAAGGACACATGTCGTACAAGTACTGAATTAATTCCCCCCTTTACAATACATGTATTTGTCACCCAGGTATTTAACTGGATTGCATTTTGCGTCGCTCTCACTGTACTATGGAGCTTGACAGAAACAGTAAATTTTGTCTGCACCAGCAACGTACAATGTGATTTGAATCTGGTGTTCACACAGGAAACATAGGAAAGGAAACCCATATTAGTAATTGTGTAGAAGATTCCAATTTAAGATGTTAGCTGGTTTCAAGCTGGTTTTCAGCTGGTTCAGGCTTGTTTTCCGGGTGGTCCAAGCTGGTTTCCAGCTGGTGCAATCTTCTGTGTGTAGGACCATCAACAATCCTTCCACCTAAGGTGGCTGATCATCTTATGACCAACTTCCATATTCCATAAAATTGCTGCCATCTGTAAATGGATTTTCCAGCAGGTTGTGATTGTGTAAATCAAGACAAACCGACTCATTCTTATTTTCATAAGGACTGTTAAATGTGTGATGAAATCTCCCTGTTTTTTGTTCTGTAATAGGAGCAGCCTCAGTTTTGGATGTAGACATCTCAACAGCACACCCTTGAGAGCTTTGACTGCTTTGTTGTTTCCAGTCTATTTCATCTCTTCCTAAAATGGCGTCTGCAAAAAAAATGCCATTTGGTAAATATGATGTAGTGCCATTAGATCAGGTCAAGGCCAGTAATCTTCTAATCTTATCCAAAGCAATATGGCGCTCTGTCTGTGGCTTCTTCAACTGATAAAAAAAGAAACCATGTCAATTTATTTGAAGAGACCTTTCCTAAAGAAGGGTATGTTCGTGCCTTAATCAACATGACAGTCTTAGGGGCTTTATTATTGGCTTTCTTTGTCTATGGCATTTGTTGATGGGGTGTCTATGTCAGTAGCAGGAAAATATTTTATTGTAGTGCATGCTGACACAGAATTGGGTGATATAATTATCATTTTACCTCCATCTGCCTCCATCCGGAAAATCTGTGTGTATACATTGTTTCAATATTTATGATTAAATATTTTGTGGATTAGGTGTGGCTGAATTCATGGATGACAACTAGACAGCCAATCCAAAATAAATGTGCATCAAAAATTATTCTGAAATAGAAATATGTTTGCGCCTGATTGAAATCAATTATAAATATCCTGGTAAGGGTGCAGAGAGCAATCTTCAGATGGGCTTGGGAATAAAATCAGAGATTGAATGTAGATGAATTGTAGTAGATCCACACAAAGATGGTTTGCAGGTGATTACAAGAATAATCATCCAATATGAATCTTAATCTTCGCTAACATTATGCAATTTTAGGCAAATTTCAAGGCGTCACCAAATAAATGAAATACTGGGTTTTTGTCCTACTCATTATTTAGAATTGCATTGGTGAAGATATTTTCATTACATATTAGTAATGTTTTGTGGATTGAGGTATTGTTGACAGGCTAGCCTGACATGGTTGATTCTCTGACCTAGCAGGAAATATGGTAGGATTATGTTTGTGATATTGGTGTCATTTATGACCTTTTCTGTCTTTTTATATTAGAAGTTAGTAAGAAATAAAGAGTGTAGTGTAAGATCAGACAAATCAAAACCAGTGTCTAAAAGTTTGGGGGTACTGTGGGTTCTTTGGGGAAAAGTTGGGTGTGGGGGGGTTCAGTTTCTGACACAACAGTAAATCTTTGAGTCAGTCTGTGAGAAGAGTGCGAAAAATAGTTTGATGCTATCGCTCATTTCATGTACGGGGCACGGGGGGAGGGGGAGGGTTAAAGGTGAAAAAAGGGAAATGAAGCATTTAATAATGTGATGTAAGGGTCAGAAAGAGTTATGAAAAACTAAAACATCTGAAAAATGTAAGTGGACCTCAGAGAACATTATGTACAGTATGGTATGACCTCTTTAAAAACTTTTCAAATGTAAATGTCAAAGTCTGTGCCTTGTGTGTGTGTGGTGTTTAAATACATTATGCAAAGCAAAGAACAGCTAATTGAATCGTTGTATTCCATGGTTGGAGGGATCCTCTCATACAGAAACGATGTGTTATGAGGTCAGTTTTCAAGCTGGCTCTAGATGCATTGTACAGCACCAGTGGGAGGACACACACAGACTAAATTGCTACTTCAGAAGAAAGCTAAGTAACTAAAACTTCTCAGAGTATCAATCTGAGCTGAGAAACAATGGGAGCTGCTGTCATAGAAGATTCTCTGTATTTGTTTCTTCATGTTTAACGGAGTGTAACACTGCCTTAATTACTTGTAGAGCAGTAGTATACACAGTACACCATAAAAGATGCAGTAACAACTATGTATCCATTTGTATATTTATTTTTCTCCAAAACGTGGCATTGTCAAAGCATTGCGATAAGTATCTTGACCAGGGGCGCCGCTCGCAATTTTGGGCCCTATGACAAAATATGAGGTTGGGCCCTCCTAGTAGTGTTACTAATAAAGCAGATCTCTGCGGGCCCCTAAAGGGCGTGGGCCCTTAGAATTGTCCTAACCCCCCCCCTTAGCGGCGCCCCTGATCTTGACCAATCTGACATAGCAACAGCCAATGGCTTGGGCGGGAATATCCAACCACAATGGAAAAACCTTTGCAATTCAATTTGGTGCATCTAAAGGCACAAAACAACACTTTTGTTAAGATGTAGATGTATGGCAATAGTTTGTGTGTTTTAGACAGATTTTTTTTTCCCACTTCTCTGAGCTATATGTCTTCCCCCCCCTCCGTGAAGATTGATTCTTGTTTTGGGCCATGCCTTTGGGCCTTATTAAATCAAAATGTAAACTCGCCCTCCTCTAACAAACAGGAGAGAAAATGCCAGTGGCCAGTTCCCTGCGGACCTGGACTCCGATTACTCTGACAAGTTAACTAGCATGTGAGCTTCCACTTCTGTTGCTTTATTCAGTTAGGCGAGGAAATGCTCTACATCTCAGATATTACAGAGGCAGGAGAGGGGTGCTACCCCCCCCCCGGCCTTCATTGCGTTTACACTGCAGGCACTGTTATGAGCGTCCTATGATTGTATTGCAAGGCATTTTGAAGATGTCTAGTATAGGCTGTGATAACCCAGCTATAAAGGGAACATTCTCAGAATGTTGGTTAACATTCTCTAGAAGTTCTCTCAAAGTTATTAATAAACGTGACTGCAGTAATGTTAATAGCAGAGCGTCTTTAACCTTATCATATATCAAAAGGTTTAGTTGTTAGTGGAATGTTTTAAAAATGTTACAGAATTAAAAAAAAGTTTGAATAACTTTCTTATAGCCCAGCCTTAGTATTAATACAGCGTGCAAAATACATGATGGTTTTAATGTTTCTAGACAATTTGTAACATTTTAACGTAATGTTTTTTAATGGAAATGTTAGGGAAATGTTCTTACAACCTAAAATTGTTATCTGGGTACCCATAGAACATAGACCATGAACACTTTGACCGTTCGTGATGGTGTTACCTTTTGCACATGTAAGCAGTCACCTTGATTGATGGACAGTGATGCCCAAGGCGGCAGTTGGGGGGTGAAGGACACTGTTAAAAAGGCCAAGGCAGCTGGGCCACCTGGACTCCATATGGATAAAGGCTAAAATCTAACTATTATCATTACTCAACACTTTGGCCTGTAGAAAAGGTTAGCAGGACAAACTCCACCTGTCTGTCCAAACACACATAAGTGATGAGATACACTTTTCCTAAATTGCCCCGTCGGCTTTATTTCGGCACATCTGTATTTACTGTATCTTACACATGCGTTTTTACTGACCAACAATATTATGAATAAGTTTCCATAACAAATAAGCTGTGCTCTTTGTAGTAAATATACAATCAGCAAATTAAAATGCTGTTAGCTCTTAAGTACTTGACTCGGTGATGCGAATGAATATTATACTTGCTGTGAGCAGAACACCTGCTATAATACATGTCATACGCTTGCTTTTCATAGACTGTACGCTCACTGAAAATGTGCAAATGAGATCCTTTGGCACATTGAATGGATCTAGAGCATGTGTGCACTTCTTAAGGTGTTTAAAATTCACACTCTGAGGCAGGGATAAATGCATGCCCTCATTAAATCCCGGGCAAGGATTTAACACAGTGCGTTACACCGGAGAATTGAAGCCACTTAGCACCCTGATTAAACATGAAAACAAAACCTTTGCGTTGACTTTGATATCATATTTGCGGGAAGTGTCGCAATTCCTTCAGTAAGTGTGAGACAGGTGTTTAACGTAGCTTTATATTTAGATCGTGCCAAACTACCCAAACTCGTCTAATCTGATAAAATGACGTAACACGCACGACAAAATGTACGTTTGTGTTTCTTTGATGATAACGGCGGCGCACAATGAGCCCTCGTGCGAAGGAAAGGTTGGCACCTTTTGATGTTTCGCTCATTGCCCGCTTTGTTTACGTTGAGTTGAAAAGTTCATGGCACAAAAGAGGCCTTTCTCGGTTTCTGCCTGGATGTGCTTCCCGAGATCCGTGTGTCCCCACAGTGTCATTACAGGCCCACTTCCTCAATCTCAGAATGGCCATCTGAGCCACCGTACTGGATGTGCAGTGTTTGACCACAGATCAATCACACTGCTGTGTGTTAATTAGGGACCAGAGCAGTGATAAACTGATGATTTAAATGAAACATCTTGTGTGTTTATCTGTCATTTGGGATGGGAGGGGCAGAGTGATAGGCAGATGGAGGTGGCTTATGTCTGCTCTGTTGCATGCTGGGAGAAAAACAGGAATGGCGCCAAACACTTCTTGTCCCTCAATACACAACCCGACATGCAAAAACGCACACACACATTCTTTATACAGACAGTGCATCTGTCTCTGACTGCCCACAATCCTGTTGAGAAGCATCTCTCATTATCTAAAATTAGCAGATTTTCCATAACGTCCATAATGAGTCAGGAGTGGTAAATATGGATCCCAAAGCTCCCACTGGCCATTTCCTGAAACAGACCAGTCAATCCCCTATTCACATCTCCAATATCAGATAACACTTTATGGCAACACTGACACTAGACTAGACTTCATTACAAGCAAGCTTGGGATGTGCCAAGAAATGAATTCCTTGATCTGGATTAAGGACTGTTCACACTAAATGTGTTTACACACAGCTATTAAAAGTCACTGGGCTGTTTGGATGATAAGCACTCCTAGTAAACTACAGTATTTAAGTGCGTCATCAGCTCTTTTTTATTTTCTTCCATTGGTAGTCACCGCATACCAAACTGGTCTGAAGACCAGTCACTTCAATGAACTGGTGTCATTGAATGGAGGCGGGGACAAATTTGCATATTCATAGCTCCTCGTGTTCTAAACGAAGCAAGGGTGTGGAGTTCAGTGCAAGCTATTTAAAGGCATAAAGGAACTTTCACAGAAAAATACATTTTAATTAAGTCATTTTGATGATCAAGCATGAGTTTTAGGGAATGACATTCTCAAGTACAGCGGGACTTTAAAGCACCAGAAAGAAAGAGAAAGATGAATTGGTTTTTTTGCTTTGTTTCTTCCGAAAACCTTCATTCATTTATTAGTGCTATGTAGCAGGTGTTATTTCGAAGGCCGGTTGAGTTTTTGAGAGGGACGGGAAAACGAAATCAAAAACAGAAGGATGTATTACAGCACCCAAGCAACAAATTTTGGGTTTAACACTCTGCTCAAGGCCACAATAGCATCGGACGGATAAAGGCAGGGAAAGAATTAGTACTTATGATATCAAGTTTATTCTGTTGATGCTGGGGGAATTCATCAACCATCTGTTACCCAGCATGCACCACTACCAACTATTAATACACCACACTTTATTGGGTCTAAATTTCAGATGTTTAGATCAGTGTAATGAGGGCCTGTACATTATTATAACGTTAGTACGTAACCCTGTAATGACACCAGGTGATATTTTACAAGCTTTTACATGAGCGGGTCATTAGATTCATCATCAGTCCATAAGATCCATAACATGCAGCTGTTAAATCTTGCTTATATACAATCTGGCTAATTTTTTTATGTTTGTTGGAACTAAACGTCAGCCATTGCAATGAGATGTTGCATATAGTTTATTGATGAGCATTAAACTCTTAGTTTGCCTTAACATTTCTATGTTCATGTTTTATAAAAGCAGATGATTTTATCCAAAGCAATTTATAATACAAAGATAAACATCTGTGTTTCCTGGGAATCGAACCTTTGCACTGTTAACGCAATGCTCTGCTAACAGAACTGCAGGAACATCTTGTTATAATGAAACCCATTGCAGAGGCAGCATTATAAGGACAATACTTCCCATCCGCAATTTGTTTTCTGAGCTTTTTATGAATATTCTAAATATGCAACATATTGTGTCTGCAACTATTGATTAAAGCTTTTGAGATGAAACTTTTGCGATAATTTGGAATCCATAAATTCGTATACGCCAGACAAAACTGCTTATTGTGCCCATGACTAGCATCAGTAATTCAATTTGAGATTCCTGTTCTTAAAATAATGTGATTTACAATCTTTGTCATATCGTGCTTCAGACTTTCATTTACATTTTTCTGCAAATGCAACATCCTCAGCTATTAAACTAACTAATGTGATTTGTTGAATCCATCAGTCCTAAGTGTTTGGATCACATACAGGTGGGGAGGGGCCGACGTTGGAGTCCTAAACTGCTGGACGGCAGAGTAAGACAGAGCGATTTCATTTATTTCATTTGTTTCTGTAAAATAGGATTATAGCTTGACCTTTCTGTGAAGTTGGACCGGCGTCATCATTCGAACTCATTATGCGGGAACGCGATGAGATTGAACCTGACACCTGCCTCCTAAGGGGGTAATTAGATAGTGGATGAATTCTCTCCAACTTTGTAAACTTACTGTGTGTGTCTATGGCTTAAAAATGCAGGAAAAAGGGAAAGTGATGCCAGACAAAAGTGTTTCCCTAGGCACTGCAGTTTTGTAATAGAATAACTATTAGATTTAATCATTTAAAAAAAATAATAATACAATTACAGCGAAACACAATAGCCGTTAATGCAGTAAAATTACCACCGTGACTATTTATGAAAATGCTTCTATTTTGAATTTTTATAATGTGATAGAATTGATTTTTCGTTCCAAATTATATAACCAACATAATAATTTGAGTGAATATTATTAATGAAAAATGAATGTGCATTTCAGAAATTCAGAAGTTGTCTTGGACTCCAGTTGTCTTGGTTTGTGCATAAAATTCCGCATGATTTAGGAATGCTTTTGTGTGCATCAATAGACAATATTTACAGTTATTTATAAATAGTGCAGGATGTTATATTTATTTTTCATGATGTCTATAAACAACTGAAGATGACACATCCCAATCAATATACCGAAAGTCATAACAATTTTAGCGAATGATTTTAATACCCGTATTCAGGTTTGTGGTTGTGGTACTATGTTTACCTCGCTTGCATAACTATAAATAAATGCATAAGCATTAAAATTACACATATTGCATATTTAAAGGCTTTTGTTTAGTTCTTGTGCTAGTGCTTATATAAGTTTAATTAATTGCTTGTTTTACATGAAACAACTAACTCAAAGAGACAAAACAACACTACAATAGTTTCTGTACTACACACTCATCTTTCTAGTGTCCCAAAACCTCGCTCCACTACCTAAGTGTGTTTAAAAAAAAATATGCATTTACATCTGGCTCTATATAAAGATGATGCAGATGGGTTTGAAAATGCCATTTGGCATAAATTAAAGTTTAATTTTTGTCCTATATTACCAGTATTGTGCACAGCCGTTATTTTCCAGGGACAACACTTTATGTGCATAATTATTTTGACTTAAAGCAGAGCTGTGGCGTGCACTACCAGTGGTAATGCATTGCTCATATCTGTTTAATGTCATAGCAGGTGTAGTGCAACAAAAAAGTGAAGGTGTCTTATGGCTGTATAAAGGCATTTTCAGTATTTCACCTGTGTTTTGAAGTTTGCATTGCATTATGTTGCATTTTTTTACGGTGTAATTTGCATGGGCGAGAACCACTATATTATATAATCACTATATACCTCTTACATAGTATAACGAATCAAAGAGTTTCAAAACATGTACGTCTCTTATGTTTATAAAGTAAAACTATGAGACACAGTTGCTAATTGAAGACATTTAAGAAAAGAGTGTTCAAGTATGTAACCCTCTTCTTAGACGTGAGGTCAGCCACAAAAGTTTGAACCATTGAATTTCATTTTTACGATGAGATATCCGTGAAGTCATTCAGACAGGGTCTGTGTTATTAAAAATGTCGTGAACGGTCTGATTTGCACTCTGCAAGGTGTTCCAATAAATCCCAAGCATTGCTCATGCCTAAAACTGTACTTGACACAATGATGAAAAACAAATCCAGGGTGTTTTAACTGGATTTTAAAACATAATTGGGGAAACTATAGTCCTGGGGTTTCTGTTTCATCATGGGCAGATCAATAATTCCTTGGAGAGAACCCAGCAAATTATCCCCCAGATCAAGCCGCAAAGTTCTCCCTGATGATAGGGGAGGTACCAGGCGAGAATAAAGGACAAAAACTCAGGAACATAATGAAAAGAAGTGCACAAGGAACTCGCGTCACCATTTCCTGGTGTCTTGCTGTGCTTTGGCAGATTTGAGGAGCAGGAAACTGGCAGACAGCGTGTCTAGACCGGATGCAGTTCTTCATTAATTCCGAATGTTGTTCTTCTGCCTTCCAATTTGGAGCATCAGCAATTTAAATGAGGCAGTCGCCAAGCAGCTGAGTTTGAAAACCGGCATCTTGTTTTGGAATGTTTTTCACTCTTGTCCACATTGTCTAAAGCTTAAATATTGTGGTTTCATGACACATGCAGTACAACGATTGGTTCATCAATATAATGTGATTTGTTACTTTAATGTAAATATTCAACGTTTTTAGCAAAAATAGCACAATTTATTCCCTAGATCAGATGTTTAGCCATGGTACATAAGTAAATCAGACTCGAGTCCTAATTTCATTCCTTCTTTTCTCATCTAATAATTTTTTTATAAAAGGTGCTTCATAGTGGAAGAATTATTTTGTCTGTATGGTTCCATACTTTTAACATCCGTAGAACCTTTCCGCCTCACAAAAGTTCTTTGTAGTGGAAAAACGTTCTTTAGGTCATAAAAAGTTAAGAAATGGTTCTTAAAAAGCTTTAAATTAATGAACCGTGGGAACCAAAAATGGTTCTTCTATATAATCGCAATGAAGAGCCTTTTAAGTATCTTTATTTTTAAGAGTGTAGTGTCCTATCATTGTCCTCGATGTGTATGATAAAGTGGGTAAAAGTCATTTAAGAAACAAAATGAAAAATTAACAAATTTTCCAAATGCATATTAGTTCTAGTGCTTAGAGGTCATTGTCAATCTATGTACTGCAATGGAGATAAATTACATTTAAGGAATAAAGAACTACATTTGAGCTCAGGGTTACAAGTAAAAAGATTCATCATGTGGCCCGTATTACTGATGTATTACTTGAAAATACAACCTGTAAGCTCGATTCATTCTCTCCTTTCTATCAAGGCCGCCACAGGTGAAATGAAAGTTATACGGGTTATCGGAATAAGCCTGTGAATGCAGTAAAGCAGCTGAAAGCGAAGTGATTGAAACACACTGGAATTACTTTAGTCTGAATAACTCTCTGAACAAAGACGAAACTACTGTATATTCTGCCTCTAAATTGGGGCTAAGATTGAACTGAGGGGGAGAAAAGCTATTGTGTGCATAGAGCCACCGCATATAATCGGCACCACCTGAAGGCGTGTTTTTTTTAAGTGGCCACCAACTGGTTGTGCCAAATGTGAGAAGAAAGCTGTGGGAGATTGGGAATCGCAGTGTTTTTCAGTTAGCTGAGAGTGTGTGGTGAAGAATTAGTCAGTTTGTCAATCTATGTTCTCTTTATAATAGAATAATGGACAGCTGGTATGATGGTATGATGGGGTTTATGTTGCATTGTCTCTTCTATTGTTTAAAGGGTAAAACTTGTACCTGTCTTGTACCTTGTTTGCGTTCAGCAGAAGAGCATCTCATTAGGAGTTTGGCTTTGATATGAAGTAGAATCGCTTGGAGCTCATTCACACACAACACAGAGTATTTCAAAGTGTCTGAGTGAGTTTATTTCTTTGTTGTTCTGCATCAGCGCCACAGTTTTACAGCTCTGGATTCATTGTTTACTATCAACAGATCTCGTGTTTGTAATTGACAAGGCTACTAATGTGAAAAGAGTGGAATGTTTTCCATGATTCATGATGTTGTGATGATTCTATCATCTCTTCTGATTCATTACCTGAACTCCTTCTCTGCAACAACAGAATTGAATTATAAAGTCAATATTGCTGGTCTTTCGTGTGGGACACACAGCTTATGAGAGACCTATGGCGACCCATTAATTTTCATTGAAGAAAACGATTGCCCCTCATTTATAACGACTCTTGGGTGTGTGACATATTACTGTCCACGGCAGCCAGGAAAACGTCAGCTCCGTTTCTAGTTTGTTACGGTAGAATCCAACAAAATCACGATGATAAAATACACAGAAGGGACTTTTAGTGATGTGAATAGTGTAATGACATTGCGTCAACGATATTTCCTGATTTAGAGCGATGCTCCAAGTTAAACAACATTTTGATGTAAAAAAAGATTCTGCCAGATGCCAAAAAAACAGACTTTATTGCTCTAAGGAGGTGAGTAATAGCAGAGCATAAAAATGAGTCCAGCTGGAACAGATGGAAGCTTGGTGACTGTAAAACCCAAAATGTCCACGGAAGCTTTTCACTGGTGACTTATGAAAGCAAKCTGTCAAAACAAGTGCAATGTTAGCTAAATAATATGCTAATGAGACCAGACTGTCGAACCACAAATCAAGTTTAAAATGTCAGTTGTTTCAGAGAGATACTGGTTGGTTGTTCGAAGGTAGAATGTCTGAAATTGACCTGGATGGAGACCTGGAAAAGATAATGGGCTGCTGTTTGAGCTTTGCCAGGTCATTTTTCCACCAAAGTGTGAAGCCAAATGCTGTAGATGTTTACCCTGGAGTTTCAGTACAGTGAAATCCAAAAATGTCAGATTGTCAGTGAAAATGCTTCTATCTGGTGTTAATTAAATTGTTAAACTGACAACAAAATTTGGGGAAAAATACATTTCTTAGCATTCTAAGGTTAAAATTACAAACCAAATATTGTCAAACACGAAACATTTATGGTGTGATAAAAATGGTCTTTTGATCATTCATGAATTGGTATGTGATGCATGTAAGGCCACTGTTCAACAATATTAGTAGACCAATTAAAGATAGGGTAGGCAATTTCGGCTAGCAATAGCAAGCTAGCTTTGAAGAATGCAATGATTGGGCGAACAATTTGTGTTCCTGCGCCTTCCATAGGACAAATATAAATAGTTATTGCTATTGTGAACAGATTGTCAACAAGCATAACAAAAATGTTTCTGGGTCAAATCCCCTTTAAATAAAGGCCCGGGATTGTGAAAAAATGAGTTAAGAGTTTTCCAAGATTCATAAATCCATGGTTAAAGAAAGTACGTTTAAAAAAAAGAAGTTTGTTTGAACAAAAGATCTTAACGCTATGAAAGAATTTCGATGGGAAATGTCAACACACTGTGGGAAATCCACAACAGGAATGTTAGCATGGAGTGGCTGACTATTCTAATTAAGCATAATATGACAGTTTGAAAGGAAACCATACAGACAGATACTGCACGGTGTCCTATTTTAGCGTGCAAAGTCAATTGTGTAAACTTGTACTCTTTCTGAGGAACGTATAGCACAGACGCAGCAGCATTAGGGAGTGGCTGTCAGCTCCCAGTGGATTATTTTAAAAAAGCAGACCGTTGCTGTCCACAAAGGTAAGAAAGGGCAACTCTGCATGACATTTGAAGATGGAATTATTATAGATGTTTACATGCCAGGTGTCAGTGGTGTCACAGATTGGCATTCTAGTGCGCTCAGCGTGGCTCCTGTGCAGTAAACAGACTTCAAAAGACTGCTACTGTGGTCTCACGCTAGCCGGACTGAATGGGTACCTTCAGTGCGAGCCCTTCGCACGCATCAAACAGAGAGCTCATTCACCAGACTTGACGCGCTGCGCACAGCCGGACTCCAGCGTGAAAATTACACCCTTAAAAAGAACAACTTCATTCAATAATGTCAGGTCCCTCTGTCACTCTCTTTTTCTCTCTCTCAATGACTTGTGTAGCGTAGCGCATATAGGTTAGCAAACTTCATACTATGCTAATGCCATCATGCAGTGAAATGTAGGTTATGTTCGCTAGCTTAAACAGTTTTTGTGGGCTGTACCATGTATACAAAGTAACAACGTAACTAGCATTTGCTGTTGCTTGCCTGGGTCTGTGTAGAGTAAATATTATACATACTTATTTTAAAAGGACATACTTATTTTTAACTGTGTTATGTATTATAGACAGCTGACAGTCAGCTACTCTGCGAACAAACAAGAATCTTCGTAATCACAGACAATGTTTTCTTTTTGGCCATAGTGTATAGCTTGCCACTGATTCATTGACTAAAGAACTAAAGATGGGTGGGATGTTTGACTATTCACTTAACTAGTCACTCGACTAGTCAATTACTATGATCTTACAGACGTCTGATTGTGGTCTTGCATCCCTTAATTGCTCAGGGTTTTCTTCAGACCGACAAGTGGAATAATCCCTATTTTTGGTGTCATGATAATAATCCTCTAGATATTTTAGCTGGTGAATAAGTCTTTCTTGTAAATATACAATTTGATGCCTGTGACCCAACAAGTACTGTGTAATATAACATTTCTTTTTTTGTAGGAAGGGAAAGTGACATTTTACGAACATGCCCAGAGGCCACCAAAACTGAATTGAACACACACTAGAATTTTCCTTCCTCATCCACACCCTTTAATATTTAATCAGGACAACAGATTCACAAATGATGTTAGTGAGAACGCACGCTAGATCATATTGTCTGATCCAGTGTCTTGTCCTTTTGCTTGCTATCAATTATGACTTTGACTCCCAACTAAGTCATTTGCACTGGATTGGTAATTTGATTTCGGGAGCTCTCTCACTTGATTTCCCTTTGCGGGTAATTTAATTTTTACAGGCCCCCATCAGTAGCTGGCACATGTTGAGACACCTATTTCCCAAAGCTAATCTCAGCGGCCTGGATTAAAACTGAGTGGAGGTCCATTGCCTCATCCCTTTGTCACCATGACATTTGAGTAATTTCTCATTCATCCTGACAATTCTAAAATATTTGGTCGTGGTATTGGGGAGATGCTTTGTGACAGTTTTCAGTCCACTGAAAATTTCTCAGGATCTTTTTTTAATTTAATTTAATAAAAACATCATTGGTTTGAAAACGAAGTTCACTGTTGATGCCATTAATAAAGATCCAAACATGTTATATACATCGGACATCCAATTACAAAACTTTTAGGTACGGAGATGTAATAAATACATGAAGCGATAAATAACTTCATATGATATATAACTGTGCGACATATAAATTCTCCACATTTTATTATTTATTAAATATATTCCTAGATTTGGATGTTACAATACATTTAAATAGTTCAGACTCTATATCATCTTATGCTTTAGGATGTGACTCATCGAATTGTCTTTCACACGCACCTGTAACTGCACATTTTGCATTCTATATTAATTACCTTGGCAAACATAAACGGCCCGCCATTAGACTGAAGAATCATTTGGCAAACGAATTGTTTATTCCAATTATGAGTGTTAATAATTGTACTATTTAATGAGCACTGGCTCTTCTATCGCGGGTGCTGCTGTAATCCAAAAGCATTATGCCACTCAAAGCTGAGCTTTGCAGTAGTTATACCATGATTAAGGGGTTTCTAGAACACCCATTACACACAGTAATGTGTGTCCAGAAAGCCTTCCTGCCTCTTGACTTGTTGCTGTATTATACATTTTAGGCTGTCCACGCTCTCCGTGCATATGCCAAAACAGCCTTCTGTATCCACATGGTACATTTCGTAACAAACATTTAAATAGCTGTGCAAACAGTTCGTTGTTGCCCGTGGACTGTTATAGGTGAGTCAATTTTATTCATTCTCAACTAGCTAAACACAAATGAAGAATCCGGTTCCCTCCAGGCAGACGTGCTGTGTGCCTCTGTTCTGATGTAACACAACTGCTGTCACCGTCCCAGCGTACTGAATGAGAATTAGCATAAACGGTTTTATTGAAACGCGGCCACTGGAGGATTTGCAAGAAGAAACAAGGGAACAATGAGCTAATGAAGGATATTAAGTGATCAAAGTCTATTCGGAAGAGCTATTATCATGCAAAGCTATAGTTACAATAAATGTTTTGAAAAATCTATATTTTTTCAACTCCTTATTTGGAAGACTTGAATTTAAACATTGCGGTGGTGCGAAGCGAAAATCTATGGCTATGGTTTTGAGGCTTTAAGAAACCTGTGCGTTAAGAAATCTTTAAATTATTCCAAAGCGCCAAAAATGGCTCTGCAGAGTTAAGCTATTGTAAAACTTAGTTAATATGCAGTACATCAAATCCACACTTGTTAAGGTGTCGTCGCACATTTAATATGCACGCCTGAATCATGTCTCCTTTTTGATAATGTAACAGACAGATTAATTGTTTAAAAAGCATCTAAAAAAAATCTAATCTCAAAGCAAAACTCAAAATTTACATTGCATATTGTGTAACGTAATATCCTCTGTGTTCTGCTGGGCAGGGCACAGCTTACTGTAAATGTAAGGAAAGCAAAACAGTCGCTTAATGATGCTAATCTTTTGCTAAAGGAAGTCTTTTATCATATTTAGCATAACTGGCAGCCTTTAGTGTACATGAAGGTATTTCTGTATTTCATGACTGTGAGACTAGCTGGATCATTGACAGCAGGCAATCCAGATACATCTGGTGTTCTAAGATGCAGGTGACTTGTACGGAAAGTATTTAAGAGCCAATTAAACATAATTACATATATAAATATAACTGTATATATATATATATATATATATATATTAGTTTTGATAGCTAAAGCTGCTTTGATATCACTACACAACACTCCCTGGTTACAGTATCTAGGTCAGGCTAAATGCATTACGCAGTCATTTGGGTGATGTGGGAAATGAGTTGCTGTGAGATACTACCAAGTTGCGTTGTTGTAAAAACACAAAAAAAGAGAAATGTTTTCTTATTTTTACTATTATTGGTGAAATGAGCAGGAAAATAATAAAAAAATTACTTTTATTCTCTTTCCGTATTTGCTCTGGGAATATAACTTTTCATATAATCTGATGAGATAAGAGAGGGGGGGGGTGCAGAGAAGGAAACCGTGCCACCCTCCTTTACCACCCTAAGGAAAACCATCAGCCCCCCTTGCCCTACAAACACCCACCCTCCACCCTCAATAAATAAACAGTCTAAAACACATTTGCGCCATAATAAGACGCAGCAATTAATGCCATCGATTCACATCCATAAGGATCCCGACTCGGGGAATCCGATTACTTTTTATCACATTTCAAAACTCCAAGTTAGTTTCAGGAGCCCGTAACTCGGTTAGTGTTGGGCTGGAGAGGGAATGAGGCGGCTGCCGAGCTTGATTGATGAGAATGCAGCCGGCAAGCTATTAAAAAACCAGGAGCTTTCAAATCTCAGACAATGGCTATAAACATATTCTGAGAGCTGCATCCAAAACGACTCCTTCAGAGAGCGAAAACCGCTCATAGCTGTAAAGCCCAAGTTTATAGAATGTTCAATACACGAGTTCACAATATCATACCCGTCTTTGCTGTCGGTTATATCAATGACAGATTGACCTTGTGTACGTATAAATTGTTTCTGTTGGCCCTATTGTTATTGGGGAATCTAGAATGATGGGTTCAATGTAAAAGAAGCGTTATGAAGAGGGTGATGACATTTTAATTATTAAGCGATCAAACGAGGTTCACAGTTAATCGCTTGATGGCGATACTGGCTCGTTGGAGGCATTGTGGGGTTTTTGAGAACCGTTGTGATTGTGTAATTATTGGGAGGCTGTTTAAACTCAATGCATTGTGAATGTTAATGGGTGAGCAGAATAAAAGGTACATGGGATGCATGTTAATAATGAAAAAGATGATAAATGATGGCATGATGAAAGAGAACTGCGTGCGGTGGGGAGTAGCTTAGTTTCAGTTACTGATTGTATTGCAGTTGCTTTCCTATTATATTTAGATTAGGATGGCACCAGTCACGGTCTATATGATACACGGAGGCTGCGGTTTAAAACAGCAGGTTTTGCACACTCCAGTACGCTTATTTTAGTGAAATGAATAGCACGGCTATCTAAAATATCGCCTATCATATTTTATTAAGCTTTGGTTGGACTGGGAGCTCAGCAGTGCATTAATGAGGGTCAGAAGCAGAACTGAGACACTGTCATCCATTGCCCAAGACAATCGAGCATTTAGCATACTTAAACTTATTCTCCTTCTGAATAACATTTATAGCAGGCACTTACTGCGCTGTAAGATGTCTGTTTCTGTTTGGGAAGTTCATGACTTGGTAATAGATTTATTTAGGATTTGTTTTCTTCATTGTTATCTTTGATAGCAATAGACCACAAGATCCTCCCATATTACTGTCCTGCTTCTAGTAACTTCTTCCGCAAAATATTGTCTTGGGCTCTTCAGAGAGGTGTGCAGAGAACGTGTTTTGGAAAATAGTGAGCGCTCCCAGCAACAACAGCTGTTTGCAAATGATCAAGTCGTCGGGAAGGGATGTGTATAATATTTTATGGGCCAAATGGGATTGTTAGCTTTCTTTATCTCTCCTTTGCTTCCTTTTTATCTATCAGCTACTTCCTTTGGTTCTGTCTGTCTCACTTCCTGTTATACCTCATTCCTAGGGTTTCCATATGCTGTTTTTTTTTTCTTGTTAGCTTGTTAAAAATGGTTTCATATAAGCTTACATAGAGTTTAGCACAAATGGAAAGACTAGAACTATGTTCTAATTTTGTCATACACAAAGTGCACTGCAGCAGTTTAATTAAACTGAACGCAATGTCATTTTTCCAAGTATGCAAATATATGAAGTTGCCGTGAACTGTCCGTTTTGAAGAATATATATGCTGGGTTTTAAATCTCCCCAAAGCCAATATGGCTGTAGTGACTTTCCTCAAATGTATACGGTTTTCCACATCTGCAGGGTATCCAGCCTTAAGACGCATTAAATACACAAAGCCAAATTTTTAAACCCTGAGGCTGTTTTGTTAGAGAATTTGTTTTTTTTAAACATTATTGGAGAAAGGTTTGATACTGTTCAGTACTCTGCAGTAAAGATGGAAGAAAGTATTTAGCTACGCTACAAGCTTGTGACAGACAACAGCTAACTACATTGAGGCTATTTAAAGGTTGGAAAATCCAGTTAGTTCCGCAAAAGATACATAAGTTTGGAAAAACTTTAGGAGTAGGAAACAGTTTTCAGTTTCAAGTGAACCATCCCTTAAAGCTGGTTGCTGTGTTTTGGTCCAAGCTGGTGTGCCATATTCCAAAAACCAGCATGACCTCCTTCGGATGATAATATTAGCTCAGAGCTGCTTTGTTATTGGTCTGAGGTGGCCTACAAGTTCACATTAGCTAATAACCATCTTGGACCAGCTGGAAACCAGCTGCCAGAAGTAAAAATCACTTCTGGTGCCCTTAGGTGCTTATAATAAAGATGTTCTTGTGATGAAATGCCAAAGAAATCCATTGTTGGTAGAGATTAGGGTTTATCTGTAACTTGACTACAAAGTTAATACTGTACTAAGTGTACATTTCAAACTATTAAAAAGAACTTCTCTGCCTGCAAGAGCCCTTCTAATTAAATCTGATGCTGTTGATAGGAAAAATGAGACCAGGGTGACTATTTCTGTAGAGGCTCCTGAGATTGTCGTATGCAGCTATCAACACAGTGTCAGTGGACTTTAAGTGACACTTGTGCAATAACTGAGTCAGTCAGTTATTTCAGGTTGAGGGAACAGCTATGGCAACATTAGGAGCTGTTTCAGGTAGGCACTGAAGGCATGGCACGAGCAGATGGCATTCGTGACTACACCCTGGACTTGGCAAACAGAGCCACCTTCAGAGTGCACAGTGCCAGGTGCTGCTTCCAAGTATTCATTTAACACATAGCTTCTAATAGAAAGTCATTAATTACTTACAAACAGTAGAGTGGGTTATGTGTATGTAAATACACAAACCCAACATTTTGGTCTTGGAAGAATTAAATGAGACGTGTGAGTTCATTTTTAAATTTGTATACTTGGTCTCCCAGCAGATCTGAGTACAGTTTGAAACTTTTTGGGCTTGTGAGATGTAAAACGCATTAAATTACCATTTCACATAAAATTAAGCATTTTTCTCAGGAAAAACAGAATCAAGGACAGGTGTTTTTATTATTTTTTTTATCTCTAGGAGAAATAAGGAGATAATATTGTTCATGAGTGTTTTAGGGTGAGGAATGTAAAGGTACCGTAGGCAGTTTCAGAGTGTCTGGCAATAGCAAGCTAGCTTTGAAAGCATAGGATCCCACCCTCTCTTCAGAGCAATCTCAAAAGCCACGCCTCCTCCAAAACACACAAACACTCTGATGACGGAAGATTGTGCGAGCGAGGTGCGTGGAGGTATGCAAATACATAGTTTGACAGGCAATAGGACATCCTGTCATTGCATTCGGACCGAAGGCACTTAGTAATTGCAATCAGGATGTGAAGAGACTTTCACCTGCCTATAATTCAATCCAGATTTCTTACAAATTTGTTTTGTGTATCACGAAGCATGTTATTTTTTCCACTTACTAATACACATAAAAGAGAGGAAGGAATAATGAAGAGACGAGGAGAAACTGGTTTGGAAAATCATGCCACTCGGATTCAAATATGAGATGCCCATATGAGCACCACAGCTTTGTGTGCAAGAGCACATGATCTAACCACTAGGCCACAGTTTCAATAATGTCTTTTTACTTGTTCTATATCTCTTTAACATTAACTTTGTACTTTAATGTCATGTTTTGATACAGATTGTCATTACAAATATATTGTTGTAAGTATTATAAAATAAGTGCGGTTATATCTTAATAGTGGAGGATTAGTGGAAGCATTCATACTTTTTAGTGCTGCAAATTTTGAGCTTTACATAAGTAAACGGTGAACCTGGTGCAAAAAACGATTGACAACATCATTTTGAGACCAGAGATGTAAGACGTACGAAGGCATTTTGGAGGTGATTTTTCATCTCTTAACCACAACATGTTTAGAGATCTGGCAAGTTGTCGTGTTATGTCAGGTCTTCCTTTTGAAGAGGGTTTGCTGAAGAGAAAGGTCAGGAAAAAAGAGTTTATATAAAGATGTGGACAGCTTTTAGCCCTCGGCTTGGCTTTAATTCCAGCCAAACATACAGTCACAGTCAGGCAACACTTCTGATTTACTTCAGCAAGACTGAGCACTAGGTCTGAGTAAGAGCTATGAGATTTGTTCAGTCAAGGGCTCTGACTAACCAAAAACCTCAAAAAATGCCTCAGGTGGGCACACAGGCTCAGCTCTCGCCCAGTACTGCAGAGCCTTCGTTTGAACGGGTGTGTTTAAACATTCACATGCCACAGCTAACATTTTTAGGTTATAAGAATGTTTCCCTAATGTTACCATTAGGTAATAAGAACATTGGTTATAGGAAAGTTATTCAAACCTTTTAAATTTTGTAACGTTTTTAAAACATTCAACTAATAACTTACAAATAATGTTTTTGATATGTGATATAATGT